>JAADXF010000019.1:0-88878 GCA_023337575.1 Pythium chondricola
CATGCGCTGGGAACGCTTGCCGTCATGCGAGTAGACAGCGTACATTCCAAGGAAGTGGAAGGTGCCACAGCTCCATCCATCGAACATGACACCAAGCTTGGAGCCCATTTCAGAGCTGGTCATGCGCCCCACACGCTCAGCCACGTGGCGCATGTAGCGTTTCAACGTGGCAATGGTGATCGGCTAGAGCCTAACGAACTGTCTGGTCAGCGGATTCTCAACCTCAGCGAGAGGAAGATTGCGCTTGATGATGAATCGCATCCAGTCGTAGACGTTCGAAATCTCCTCGTCAACGAACCCGAACGCCTCCATGCGCGTGATGTTCCGTGAGGCAAACGTAGCGTACTCTTCTTGGAACGTAGGATGCTTTGCAGAAGGCAGTGAGCTGGCGAGTTGTCATGGCGGCGCGGCAAAAAGCGTAATGAGCTAGTCACGGATATGGCAGCGAAGCGGCAAGTCCTGAAAGGCTCGAGAAATTGGATGGATGCCACTTCTCTGCTGAAAAGGGTGGCTGAGGAAAAATACAATTATTATAGACAAATAACTGTATTAAATAATAAATACTGCAATACCAAAGTACCCATAATATTTATATTGTATTATTTTTTCGGACCCCTGTGCTCAAGGCTTCCCAGTCTTGATCATCGGCTGCAGTGGTGACACACTCATTCCTGGGGTCGAGTCCGTCAAGCTGTGGAATGGGATGGGCCACAAAAGTGCCCGAATCGTCTATTTCGATCAAGCAGCGCATTGCGTCGCGTTCCAGTGTCCTTGCGAAGTCACCCAGGAGATTGTGGACACGATCAGAGATGGATCGAGCATTTCGTAGAGTGTTTTGTTGATTTTGTTGGTAATTTCCCATACAATTGTGATAAATCCGTATTGATGTGGGCCACACAAATGACATACACTCCTGCTTGGCGACAACTTCCCCGCCAAAAAAGAGAGTCGAGTTGACTTGAAAAGGTAACATGGATGACGACGAGTTCGTCGGTGATTCCGAGGAGGAGACCGAGGTGGATCACCTCGAAGACCCCATCGCAGGTGTCTTCCATACTGCTATGACTCTCGCGGGTACCGATGTCTTGCTTGGAGTCAGCGGCGTGGAGAACTATGGCGTCAATGCCGACCTTCCTGAGCTTCTTCGAGATACTCATGAGGCAACACCTGTCCCTGAGGCCCCAAGCAGCAGTTCTACAGATGTTCCAAGCGTCGAGCCCGTCATCGCCAACACTGTAGCTGCTGCGCTTAGTGACACCGGTGGAGAGAGGCCACCGGAGCCACCAGTGAACGAAGTCGTGCCTGTTGAAGAATGGTTGGTGAAAGCTGTCGAGTCCGACGCGTTTGCTCAGGACCATGAAGCAGAGCTGGTTGAGGCGCCTCGCGCGATATTTTCGGTTGGCGAAACTGTCCACGTTGCAGCTCGTACATGGCCGGGGATCAACAAGCTCGGTGGCGCCGGCAAGATTGCAGCAATCATATCGGAGGTCGGTGCCGATGGGTCGGTGGAATACCTGTACAACGTCAAGTACATGCTCGGAGGCTTTGAGAAGCGGATCGAGGAGGAGTTCATTCAGGATCTGGGCAGTGCATTGGAGACTGGTGCTCGCCCCCTCAAGGAGCGCGTCTTCTATCACAGTGGGTGCTATGTGAATGGAATCGGGATTGAACGAATGGTTTCTAATTGAGATATGTACTTTGTGCAGAGGAGTTCGCTGAAGTGCGATCGAAGAAGCAAAAGCTGGACCAAGCCGAAGACAATAGCACAGCACCGGCCGAGGAGGCTCGTGTTGTAAAAAGTGGAGCAGATGCGATTCCGATTGCACCGCAGACGAAGAAGAAACGTACAGCGGTCCAAGTTGATCTCGTCGATGCTCCAGAAATACCATTCAAGGCACGAAGCAGTGACGACAGTGATTATGAGCTTGCCGAGGATGAGGATGAGCTGGGAGACGACGAGGTTCAGTCCACAGCGGGGAACAAACTAGACGAGAAAGCCTTCATTCTGGATGAGCGAAGAATAGCTGCGGTCAGGAAGAGAAAGCTGCAAAACCAAGGATCAAGTGAGGGTGAAGCTACTCGAAAGCGAGATCTCGATCGTGACCGTCGTCGAGCTGAGCGAAGGGCAAAGAGAAGGAGACGGCGTTTGAATCGTATCGTTGCAAGTGACGACGAGGAGTCTAATGAAGAGGAGCAACACCACAGAAAGAAGCGCTACGTTGGCGGCTATGCCCACGGTGCTGGAGATGCTGACGGCACCTTCATTCAGCCAGAAGGAAACACTGATGAGCTGCCTGAGGATGTGGCGAAAGAACTACAGTTCGAGCTGGGCAAGACGAAAGCAGAACTGCGACATCAGCTTGACATCGTCGTGGATCGCCTGACAGCGAATTTACGCGAGTTTGAAACCAGGAGAAGTACTGCGAATCGGGACCTGGCAAGCTTTGCGAATGACGTTGACGAACTGCGCAGGATCAACACGACGGTACGTAGATCAACGCTCACTCTGCGCGTGTAGGAGCTGATGGCAATATCCTGGTGCAGTTGCTTGACCTAGGTGACTTCGTTCGATCGAAACTTATTCGTTCCGGCGAGGATGTGATCAATCAGATCATCACGGTTCTCGAGCGGAAAGGAGGACGTTTGGTGCGTGCTGTTCTCGACTGCAATAGCATCATGGGCTGACTGACAGACCGTGTTTCTTGTAGCCTGATGCGATCGCGTTGCAAATCGATCAGTGGGCTGGGCAGATATCTGATCACGACTCATGGGTGAAACAGAGTTTACGCGCTCTTGAAAAGACTTTCACGCGTCGCGGGGTCATTTCCACGTTTCGAAGGGAGCACACCCACGTCCCCGATCGTGTTGCCGAGCCAACATCTCCGGGGTCAAGCAGTGATTTCGAGTACTCTGATCAAGGAGACTACGGTGCGATTGAAGTCAGCGACACCAGCGAGGTTGAGGAGCTTCCAAGGATTCGCTCCAGATCCGATCGTGACAGCCGCAAGCGTCGGCAGCGATCACTTGTAAGCAAGAAACGTCCACGACAGCGACAGCGACAACTTCTGCCCACACAAGCAAGTCTAGATGACTTTACAGTCCCTCTTGACGAAGCTCGACGATGGCAACGATTTGAGAACGACTCAACGCCTATACTCAAGAACTTCCGTGTCGCAGGCACTCAGAATCAGCTTCTTCTCTCGGATCCGCGATGGGACTGGGCTCGCAAGTTGAAGGCCCCATCGTCGAGTTCTCGTGATCGCCAAGGATCGGGTGTTGTCGCAGCGAGATCCCAATCGGCGTCATCGCGGACCAATACGCGAGAGACTCGTGGCAGCGGTTCTGTGATGGAAGCTCTCATGCGGCTCCGTGAAAAGCGTTTTCGTGCTCGTGGTAAAGTCTCTGGTGGAGGGAGCTCGAAAGCGCCACTTCAGTCGTCGGCATCCTTCTTTGATGTTGGGGCTCGATCTCAGCTGCTTCCAGCAGTCGTCGCAACGAACGCAAGCTACCGCGATCAATCGCACCGTAGTTCTCAGCATCCAGCACCGTCTGCGAGAAGAACGAGTGAAGGTACCGGCACCCAACCGGTCGCATCTTACGATTCTTGGGAACCATCAGCGATTCAAGGAGAAGCTCATGACTGGTTCGAGATTTTTCAACCGGTCTGTCGAGATGCGATTCTTCCCCCAACGGCCGACAGCTTTCGAGGTAGTTTTACACACATCGGCGACTACTTTCTCCACGACAATGGCGGCAGTTCAAGTGACGAAGTGATTGTCGATTGCACTCAAGATATCATCAAGCTCATGTCCGGAGTCCGCCAACGTCTGAACCATCTCCGTGAGCGCGAATCCGAAGCGATACTCTTGATCTACGACGTGAAGATGGACCCTGAAACAGGAGTCGACCTGGACTCGATCACGGCGTGGCCCACCGCGGTGGAGCTTGGTAACGTCTACCATCAAGAGCTGATTGGTGTTGTCAGCGCAGTGAGGTACATCGCCGAGTCTGCACATTCGACTCACGCACTTCAACTCGTCGAGGCGATGATTGCAGAACTGTGTGCCTCGACCCAGCAAATTCCAGATTGCCGCACTGTTCTTAGTGCAACTCCTGAGTACGCGTACTTCTTTGAGGTGGCAGCGAGTGGCTTTCGCTCAACTCCAATCATCACGGCTATATGTCGGACGTACTGGTACGTGCTTCAATGCGTCATATTGCTGAAAAAGTGTTGCGAATCGAGACTACAGTCGTCAAAAGTGGAGTGGAGCGTGCTCTTCGTGAGCACATTGCCTCCGAATCGAGTCGCGCTTGCAAGTTGCCTGTTCTTGGTCGACTTGGCACTTCATGTGCCTTCAGCCCATCGATTCAATGAACCAGCGCAAGAGAGTATTCAGCCTCGGTTTGAAGATGCAGATTACCCGGCTTTGTCATTATGGCTGCTACTCCATCAGCTCTTTGCTGAGGGATCTCTCCAGTCGACGAAGGGCAGCGATGGTGACAACAGTACCCTTTGGAACTTTCTCCAAACGACGGTAAGTTTCAGCGAGTGCCTGCTTCTCATCGAAGCTCACAAGAGTGACGGATCTGACCTCGTTGTGCTCTTAGTATCGACAACACTTTGTTGACGACATCGGGATTCGCTTCACGAGCGGGGTTGGCTCTGGCGGCTACTTGCGGGACCGAGGTCCGACCATTTCTTCTGCCGTCGACGCTAGCGATTCATGCATTCAAGGTAAAATCCTTGCTGCAGATACTCTGTGGGATCTCTGTGGCTTGCTGGCGTCAGTGTTCAAGACGGTGAATATCCCAGGTGCTCCTGCGACAAAGTACGGAGAGCAAGGCCGTTCATTTGACGTGCTTGATGCTAACAATCGTGACAAGCAGGTCGAGCCCTCCATGGAGCCTGGTCAAGGAGCTCTTGCAAGTGGGTGATCCCGACTCAATGCCACTCAATCAACTCAACGAGAAACACAAGGCGGACGACGAGTTCAAGGTTCAAGCTTGTAAGTGGTGCCATGGAATGATGTGCTCACAAGCACACTGAATGAACCGTTGTCTGTAGATGGATTCAAGCTACGCATAATGAGGCGGTTGCTCGTGCTGTCGACAATTTGGACACCAGAGAACGGTGGGATGAGACGCGTCCTTGGTTTTGGAACTTCCTGCGACTAACCGCCCCCGACAACATCGCTGCGTAGATGTGATGGAGCGAGTGGTGAATCACTTGTGGCACACCACTTATGATGAAGAAGGAGGGGATGCCGTCGCATCAGCTCTTGGCTTCGTTGGGGAACTGTGTACGGTGTCTACGAACCCTGGAGAAAAAACTCTATTCGATCTCGCGAAAGATCACGCCGAGAATACGACGAGCTTCCTCGCTCTGTTCTGCAAGATCACAGTGGTGAGTCCACCCAAACGATTTGTGCTCCTGTCGTTTCTAAGCGTTTGTACACGTCTGCCACCATAGGTACAGTTATCGAAATTGGAGAAGGTGATTCATCGCAGCAGGTATCGACAACCAATCCTGCGTGCTCTGTCCACCCGTCAGGAACTGCACAAGAGTCTCCTCGTCACGCCGATTGCAGAGAAAGCTCCAGTTACCGTCAATGAAACAAGTGGAAAAGAGGTGACTTGGAACTGGGGAAAGCGAGATGGCAAAGCCTCTATCCAGTCATCCAGTGCAACTGTGGCCTCCAAGGCAAATCCTTCGCAACCGTCAACACCAACTCCGGCTCAAATCGTGTCAGAGGTTTGTGGCCCTCTGGTTCAACTTACAGTCTGACATCTACATGAACTTAAAACTCGTGCCATAAACAGGTGAAGCAAATGCTCTCGATTCTTCTCGTGTTTGGATTGTCGACTATCTACCTCGACCAACCTAGGGGTGAAGATGTCAGTGCTCTCGCACGGCGCCAAAAGGAGCTGACACGCGAGATCGACTTTTTCTGCAAGGAGTTCAGTGCTGTGAGTCGCAATACACCAGAAAGCTCTGAACAGTTGTGCGAGTGTCTCCACGCGATCGGCACAGCAGCGATCGACCTTAAGACCAGCTACTCTGCAGTATTCGAAGCTGCCTCAGCTGCTCTCAAGCATGCCACTTCTGAACATGAGCGATATCACAAAGACATACAAGACACCCCTGGTCGAAAACAGTCACGTCTCGAGGAGTCGACAGGAGCAGGTACGGACTGAAGCAGCACTGAACACTAGACGGACTCACCTGTCATGAATCTTGTCAACACTAGCAATCTCAGCATGCCTGCGCGTACTCCGTGATCTGTCGATTCAACTAACAAGTCGCGTTCGCAAGGCGATCGATGTCGACCCGTCAGAGATCAGAATGCTGCGTTCGTGCGCGAGCGCAGTGTTCTGTGACGGTATTGGCTACTGCCTTGATGCTGCTGTCGAAGGGGCATTACGGTCGTCAGATCTCTCTACCACGATCGAAATCGTGGCGCTGTGGATACCAAGAGCGAAGCACACTCCCACACGGAGCCTCGTGGTCGCGCCTCTGATGTCTGCCCAATCAGCCCAATCAAGCGAGTTTGACGAGTTCGATGACGACGAGATGATGGATCTGCTTGCGACGGTGGACCTGGAGAACGGTACTCTGTCAGGTACTGTGGATCACCATACAATAGCACGCGAGATCGAAGAGTATGCAAACGGTATCGTCACGGCCAACCTTCGCCTCCCCATCCAGCGACTGGTGATGTCGATGCCGAGTATGTTGTGGCGCAGTTACCAAGAGATCTACCTTCTGGACGTGTTTGGTGCCATGGTTGCATCGTGCACATTTCCGTTCAGTTGGAGTATCGTGTCCCGTTCAGCGATGAAGCAGCGACTGTTGGCTCCCCGGTTGCTGTCTTCAACGCTGAAAGTGAAGAGTGAGAAAGACTGGTTCGCGACGATATTTCTCAGCGAACAGAACGCAGACGCCGAGCTGTCTTCGATGTGGCTACTCGCGACGCTCGACGTCAAATCGTTGCTACCAGTCGACCTTCGCTTCCCACCTGATGCCGGTACCAACGATAATCGTGATGTTGGCGTGGCGCGATACTCTGACTACTGGCTGGCACTCACTGATGGGATACTGGCGAACATGTTGAAGGAAAACCAAGTTGTCCGGTACAAGATGGATCCACTGATCCACAAGCTTCTGGCCGATACGTCCGCGCATTGCTCCTACCGCAGAGCCATTCAAGAAAACCCGGAAGTTTGGCATATCAGCTCATTGACCAGCCTCCACGCTGACGTTTTCCGCACGTTCTGCAGATGCGCCGGCATGATTTGGCAAGAACTGAGTGAGGATCCATCACGACGTGGTGATCTGAACAGGTTCCGTTCGAAGATCATGGACAAACAGCGAGGCATCTTGACTGCGTTACCAGAGTACGTCTTCGTGGAAACGAAGGGACTCAACGCGGGCTGACGTGTCCTTTTGTGTTCAGGGCGTATGAGATCAATCTGCAGCTAGTGTGCGCGGAACTTGATCGAGAGAGCTCCAATCGTTGGCTTGGCTTGACCAACCGCTTTCTTGAAGATTTCAGTCCACGAGTTGGAGACACTGAATCTTTGCACAGTGTGGATGACGCCTCCAGTGCTCTCGATCGAGACCTCACCGATCCCGTGCTTCGACCGCTCGTGGTGCTCTTCAAGTTCATGTACGAGTGTGTCGACGCGTTTCTCTTCAACTGTGGAGGCATGGCGATCGGGCAGCAAAACATCTTCTACTCGGTCATTGAGCTCATGTTCCGCCAGGCCCGATGCGCCGAGTCACAAACTGCCGAGGAGAGGTTGAAGCGGTCCTCCATGTCGACAAGTGGGCTACCCTTCGACGCTCGTGTCGTGCTCGGCACACCCGGAAGCTCGACTGTCCCGGGGGTGTCCAATGCGTGTTCCAGTTTTGCGGAGAGTGTGCGACTGTTCTTTGCGTACCAGAAGTACCCCAGCCTAGTGAACTGGTTTGTTCAGGTGCGTCACAGTTTATGTTGATCACTCTGGCCTGTGTGATTGCTAATTGGTATCATGTCTACGCCGCTGAAGAACCTGGAAACGTACCAGACACTCAAGGGAGGATGGAACTCATCGCCCCTGCGTGTGCTTGCGTACAACATTCTCGATCCGTATGGCCCGCTCGGTATTCACAGTTACTATCCAATCCAAGACAAGCAGGATCGCTTTGATCCTGGCCACGTTCGCCGTGAGGCGTTCTACTTGTCATGCGGGCTGTACCGATGCTGCTGCTCGACGGCGTACGAGCATTCGAGGCAAGAAGCTGATCATCACCAAGAGCATCGACGAGCGCAGTTGCGGCGCTTCATGGTGACCGCGTTTATCTCGGAGCTGATCGGTTCCGTGAAGGAAGACGAAGACATCGACGAGACTGTTTTACCCGCGATGCAGTTTGTGAAAGCGACGCTCGGCCATGCCAATCTCGGAAATGCAGACCAGCTTCAGATGCTCGTCTGGGAAGATCTCGGCCGTTGCTTGTGTGCTATTGGGCAACATATTCTTCACAAGCTCAAGGAAGATCATCGAATGGGCGAGACCATGACGTGAGTACTATGGACTGATTGCGTGTTTTCTTATCAACTCACTGACGAATGGAGTGTAGGTGTGTGCTGATGATCGAGTTCAGTCGAATCGTAGAGGAGGCAGTGCGCCTTCATGACATCCTTCAAAACGGCAAGCTTCGACGATTCGTGGATATCGGGCTGCAAGTTACTACGCTTGCCTACCGAGCGCTTGGCCAGTATTCGTCGATACCAGTCGAAGAAATCTTCACTCGTCCTGATCCATCGATCGACTCACTCCTGGAATCACTCCAAGACCTGCACAGGGGTGAGCAGCTCTTCCAGTCGAAACGCGGGCCGTCAAGTCTACGAAAAGCCGCTGCTGAAGACTTCGGGATCTCCATGGTTCGTGTTCGCACGGATCTCTTGACGACGATCAGGCACGTAGCCAAGTACTGCAAGAGCGTTCGAGGCTTCGAGGGCTTCTTCGAGTGCAGTCAAGCGGCTTCGGTGCGGTCGATTGATACGATGGACACGAACTGCCGTGAACCAGTACCTGATCACACGTCAGTGCTCGGCACAATGTGATCCTTTCGAAGAAGACCGAGCCCGTAACCCAGGTACTTGGATCCGGACAGCCGTTGTCTATTGCACAATACGCATTTAAATCAACATCTCTCTTGTAGTCAAGCCATGCAGGGTACGTACTGCCAATCGAAGTCGCCATTGTTGTTGCTCTTCGTTCTTCCGGGCTGCTTTTTCTTGTGGCCATGACAAACTGAAGTGTCCGAGCACTGAAAGCAGTCACGACTTTGACGAGCGGCGGTGCCATGTTGAGAATTTAAGGCTCGAGGAGGCAGCTTGCTCATCGACATGGAATGGTGAAGGCTCGGATCACCAGCGGACGCTGCGATCGGTGCACGGCTGCGCTGAGGGATCAAGTCTTGTCTGAACTTGCGTACTGCCCGGTCACTCGCTCCAACATCAACAAGTTGCTTGAATGGCCGAGGCTTCAGTTTGGTGACGTCGGCCGTGCTCTTCTCCATGTCGACAGCATACCCTCGCTGACGATATCACCACACGCTCAGTTAAAAAGGGGAAGGCGAGCTCGTCAAGTATGAACTCAAACCTACCGTCAAAGCTCCATCCTTCTCGCTGGCATCTGTCCAAGAATGCGCCAAGACTTAGTGACGACCACACTCCCACACGCATTCGGTGGGTCTCACCTCGTGCGAGTTGCGTCAAGCGAAATTGAGCGACATGCAGATCCAGCATCACCTGCTCGTAGCGTTTGATCCAGACGCGGACTTCACCCTCCTTCTCAGTGGCTCGTCTGCCAGCACACAATGGGTGAGCTACTGGGGGAAAGATGACGGTTCCGGACAGGTGGCACCTCTTGCTCTCGAGCAGCTTGAGCTGTGTCGCCTCCAGCTCGCGATGGGTCTCCATGAAGTCGCGTTCAGCTTTCTACAAGACGCAATCACTTTGTGATTCCCGGTACCTCTTTCAACATCCCGACCCTGCCTCGCCTACCTGTAAAAGCTTCGCACTGCACCGCAGCGACGCACGTAGACCGGTGACCTCAGCGTCCTTGTGGGTGATCTCTTCTTTCGCTGCTGTGGCGCCTTGACTGATCGTGCTCTACACGGAGATCAGAGGATGGCGTGGTCGTGATTGATCACAGAGACTTACCACTTCATTCACGAGCGCCTCGAGCTGTTTATCTTTGGCGTAGATCTCCTCGAGATCCTGCAGCCGTTGCACACGCTCCTCTTGGAGCTCAAGCAGCAGGCGATTGGTGCGGCGGTTCTTGAGGATGGTTTCCCTAGTCAAAGCAGAGTCAGGTACGTCGCCCGCAGCAAGTGTACCACATCACGACCGCACTTCTCAACGCGCTCTTCGTCCAGCGCGAGTTGAATCTGCTGGAGCTGCTCCTCGAGCGTGCAGATCCGCCCCAGTTGAGCTGGCCATACAACAGTCAAATTGAGTTGGTGCGTCGGGTCTGAGGAGGCCCTCATTCGAACGCACATGTGTTCTTGAGCTTCTGCAGCTCGAGGGCGTCCTGAAGCTTGAGGATGCGTTCCTGGCCGTCGTCGCTACCACCATCAGCCTACCGCCGCCTAGGGACAGTATAGCAAAGAGAGGCCCAAGCGCATACCTCGTACTGCTTCGCCTGCATCGCTCAGTAGTGATCAAGGGATTCTTTCAAGCATCACTATCACCAAGACCAAGACCAAGACGGATGATCTGAAAATACAATCCAATTCGTACTTAGTCGAGATATGGCTACATGTAGCCATGTCTGTCTCACTGCAGGCGCGAGATGAGTTTGCGCTTGCGGCGCCAGCGCCAGCGCATGGACGACACGTGAATCTCGGCGCCGATCTCTTCTTCAAAGCAGAGGTTGTCCAGTAGTGCGTACAGCGCGCTGCCATAGCGGTCGTTCATCCACGAGACAAACAGCGTGCGTTGGAACAGCGACTCGCGCTCATCGAGCAGGTACGACGCGAAGCAGATGAGGTAAAAGTACCTCTCGAGGTAGTTGACCGCGCGCAGCATGTAGTAGTCGTGCTTGGTGGTGCTGAGCTCGCGATCCATCGCCAGGTCGCGACACTGCGCGATGCATTCGCGTAAGTTCTGCAGGTGCTCGCACTTGTCCACGGCGAAATCCACCAGCGCCTTGGCCTGCGCGCCGTTGGCCAGCGTCTCACAGAGCTTGCGGATCACCACAAAGTCTCCAGTGGTCATCGGCGACTGGCGACGCAGCTCCTCTGCTGTCGGTTCGTCCGCACGTGATAGGATCCGCTCCAGTAGACTTTGCGAGGTAGCGTCAACCACACTCGAATCAGCCTCCTCGGGATGCAGAGATGAGGCGCTTGACTTCAGCTGCGCATCAGCCATCACCAGACGCAGCATGTACACGCAGACAAGCGCAGTCGTCGTGCGGCCACGCCCCATTTGGCAGTTGCAGACGACTGCGGTTCGCTGTGGCGTGGTCGACTTGGCCTCACTCAGACCGAACTCGTCTTTTAGAACAGGCACCAGCAACCGCACGAGATCGTCCAGGTCTTTCTCCTCTGGCGCCGTCTCATCGGACACGGGGATTCTCGCGTAGCGCAGGTCGAACCCCATCTCCTCGGCGACTTCGGCGTAGATCTCATGGAGCGTCTTGATCTCAAGGTCCGGGTTGATGTGGTCGATCTTCTCCTCGCTCACAAACTCGCGTGGCTCGTGCCAGTACATGAAGAGCCCATTCGCCTTGCGCACGCGAGACTTCATCTCCTCTTTCACCTGCTGTTCGATCGCGAGGATCTCGTCCACCTCGATACCAGGGTACTCGACGTTCTCCATCAGGTTGTCTTCGCGACGCATCACAAAAGGCCGGCCGCTTACGTACACCACGGCTTCCTCTCTCAGATTGATCCAGATCGCGCGGTCAAAGCCCTGCGCCAAGGTGTGCTGGGCGACGTCGCGGATGCCGTCTTCTAGCGCCTGCGCCGTGCCAAAGATCGGCTCGTGGGCGATCTGGCGAAAGTTGGGCACGTTCTGTGTGAGCGTGAAGGGCAGCCGTGCGATGCCAGGAAAGTGGTCAAATTTGAGCACGGCGCGTTGCATCACACGGTCGGATTTGTACCGGACGCCACCCAGATCGTCGAGCAGGCGGAACAGGTTGGCGTGGTGCTGGAGGTACTTGGAGAACGAGTGAAGCGCGCCAGCGGACTGGCGTGCGCGGCTGCTGCTGCGTGAACTCACTGCTCCCGAGCTGAGTAATTTCCCGTTGTCGTCTTCCTGCTGCTGGATCGTCAACATGTACGCGCCGAAGACGATCAAGTAAAAGTAGCGCTCGAGGAAGCTTAGTGCGTGGTGCTGGGGTCGGTACACACCGCGTCGAGTTAGCAACACACGGGGGAGGCACTGAATGGAGCACGCACCAGGAAGTAGGACCGCTTGGCCGGCTTGGCCACGGAGATGGACAGCTCGTGGTACTCGTGGATGACCGTGCGGATGTTGCAGATCGCGGCGCACGCGTCGATCGTGGCATCGACCCATATCTTGGCCTGTCGACCGAACGGCAGCTGCTTCTCCAGTTCGCGAATGACGGCAAAGTCGCCCTTCATCGAGTCACGACGCGTGTATTCACGCCCCGGCGACGGTGGCGGTGAGGGCGCCATGCTGAGCGTGTCCATGTGGGTGGTAGGCCGCTGCCAGATGAGGCTCGCGATCACGAGCGCCGTGGTCGTGCGGCGCTTGCCCATCTGGCAGTTGAAGACGAACGCCGTGGTCGCGGTCGCCGAGCGAACGATGGGTACGGCCGAGCGCAGCAGCTCCATGATTCTCTCAACGTCGGCGTGCTCGGGCGCGTTCTCCCGTTCGATGGGGATGCGGTAGTACCGCACCGTCTCGACTTGGTCAGCGCCCACGCCGCGCGCCTCGGACATCTCGTAGACCTCTGGCAGCGTGTGTACATCGCTTGGGTCTACATGCATCGAGGCGAGCTCATTCTCGAGCAGTGTGACCTCGTTCCAATAGTCGAGATGGTGGTTGGCCAGCGTGAGTTGTTCCTGGAGCGATTTCTTCATCGAGGACTCGAGCACTTGTACGGTGTGGCCTGTAATACCCGGCACCAGGTCGTTCTCGTTCAGTTTGGCGCTGCGCCGCGCGGTGAATGGCATGCCCGCCACGTAGATCACGGCCTCTTCGCGCAGGTTGATCCAGACCACGTGCGAATAGCCGTCGGCCGCCACGCGCGCGTGGATCTGGCGGATACCCTCCTGTTGTTTACACGCGAAATGAGTGGCTACGTAGACCACAGATTATGAGCGTCGTTGTGCGGTACTGTACCAGCGTTGGCTGCGCGGCGCCGTAGAGTGGCGTGCCCTCGAGCCGTCGAAAATTGGGTGCTAGGGTATAGTATCGTTTACAGACAAGAGCGGAGTGAGCCACTACCGCAATGCATCACGCCATTGAGTAATGGGAGACAGAAAGCAGTGCACCGTTCTCTCCGTCGGGTGTGTCGAGTACGTGGCAGTTGGGGAATCGGTCGCGTTTGAGCACGTACTTCTTGAGGACCTGGAGGCAATGGTGGATAGCGGTGACCTTGTTTATGTATTAGTTTAATCGCATTGCATCAAACTCACCTTGGTGCCCTGCAAGTGGAAGCTGATGTGTCGCTTGAGCTGGCTGCGTAGGTGCTTGCCACGCACGAGCGCCTGGATCTTGGTGGCGGCGTCACTCCAGTGGTGCTGTGCTTGAACATGCGCGGCCAGCGCGCGCAGGAATAGCGTGCGTACGGGCTCGAGCAGCTCGCGCAGCTCATTCTCTGCTTCGGCTGCGTCTGCCGCTACGTGCACGCGCTCTGCCTGCGCTACGATGCTCGCAAGCGCTGCGTCTAGCTCTTCGACCAGCGCATCCATTTTGGGTCGATGGAATCATGGAACATTAGCTTAGTCTATGATGCTATTAGGAGCGAATGATTTTCCTTGGCTTAGTTTTCTCTAGTTTGAAGAAGCTAATGGATGTGTGGTATATCTCGATGGATGATCGGCGGGCACGCGAGGATTCTTCATTCCGTTCGGTCCTGTGCGACCTGGAGCAGCGTCGCGCCCTTGCGGAAGAGCTGCCTGGCCATGCAGGCAAACTGAGGGAGGGAGGGAGTTCGTTATTGTTCCAGGAATCACAGACGATAGACAGAAGCCGCACCTCGGTGAGCACCATGTCGATGTCCACGTCATGTCGATCGTCATGGTGATGGAGCAACACTGCGATGCGCTCCGTCGCTTCTTGGCAATTGTGGTTTGTGATGGCTAGCTGCGTTTGATCGATCCCATGCAAGGTCAGTAGTGTAATCAACAGAGAAGAGCGAGTACGAAGAAGTCGGACGTACCGCACGCTGTCTCGTCGCGATCAGGTTGACGTCGCCGCGGTGCTTGGCTGCATTCAGCTAGTGGAATGAATGAGAAAGGAGTGTCAGCGTGCGTGAACCACCATCATTATGAGCAGACAGAGCGCTAGTACCATTCGCTTGGCGTAGTCCACATCGATCTGGAGCCCGATGCGCTCGGCAAGCAGCAGTGTCACCGAGTTCAGTTCGTTGACGCGGTCATCGATGGAACGGAGGACGCGCTCGCGGACCAGCTCCTACAGGGAGTAGTCAGTCAAAGCGCTTACACCGTTGAGTATACTGAGACACACCAGGAACGTCTCCGCCTCTTCCTCTAGCGCCTCCGCGGCTCGAAGAAAGTACCCGTTCTCGTCATTTGCCATGGACCTGTTCTCGTTCGAGTTGCCTGCAAACTCTCGCACCGCGATCGCCAGTTCTATTGGTAAAGTAGTGAGTGACACCACAGCAGCAGTCAGCATGAGCCGAGCCTCTGTCCGTACCGACAATGGAGAGTGCATAGGCCTCGATTGTGCGCTTCGTTTCGTCAAGACGGCTGATCGCGTGCACGTACTCGCTCTTCTTCTGCTTGAAGTAGGTGTCTTTCGAGGCCGTGGCGAGCTTGAGCAGCACCAGCACACGCTGGACGAGGCGGTTGCGCTCGGTGATGAGTCGATCCAGGGTGTTTTGCTGCCGAAAGCCATTCGTCGATACGGCAGTGTGAGCCTCGTGCTCGTGATCGCTCAAGACGCTGTCGCTTTTGGCACTGGGTGAGAGGCGCCACGGGTCCTTGGCGTCTGGCGTCGGCGGCGTGCACAGCGAGTCTCCATGGGGAGGTGTCTGCGGCTTGCGGCGTCGGAGTCCAATCGAATTCCAGGGAGCCATCGTTCTGGGTTCTGAAGGGGAGAATCGAGAGTGTGAGGCGAGAGCTCGACATCCCAGCGTGAATGGCTCGGCATCTTATTCTTCAGACAATTCATAATATTGAGGGACAACAATATAATTATTCGTTTAGTGTGACTTGGCAGGGGTGATATTGTCGTCCTCAGATGCGGTCGTGGCGGGCTGGAAGGTGCGGAAGAGTTTGTCCCACACAGAGAATCGCTTGGCAAAGTTGAACTTTGGGTGCGTGTGGTGAAGGTCGTGGTCATGGACCCGGAGACAGATGCCAAACACGTTCACGAGAGGCATCTGTGGGAAAGAAAACCCTTTGATCTCGAGCCCAGAGTGGCCAGCGACTTCCACGTACGTCTTGTAGGCAAATATCATGTGTAGTTGGAGTGGTGTGAAGCTTGGGCTGAGCAGCGCTGCCGCAGTGAACGGCAGGACATTAGTGAGCAGGAGGTCGACACCGTCTTGCTCGTACGTGGAGAGCGCACACGGGTGGAGATGCCAGTGGTGGCGCTTGTGCACGTGCTGGTACAGCCACGTGATCTGGTGGCAGGTAAAGTGCGCAACGTAGTGGAACAGGTCGAACGCGAGTTCGAACAGCAGCGACTTGGGGATAAAGTCCACGAATTCGACTGTAAACGCCTGGAAGCTTGCAGGTAGTACCATCTCTTGTTGTGATTCGCGGGTGGGGGACAGAAGACTCGGCTGCGCGAGGCAGAACGAGATGCACTCGGTCGGCACAACCAGCCACAGGATGCGCGAGTAGATGCTTCGGCGCTGGGCGGGCGTGAGCTGGTGGCGTTTGTCTCCATGGATCTTGGCCTTCTTGGTTGCGATCCAGTCGAACCACATGACCATCCACACGATGCGTAGTACTACCGAGATGTAGAGCGCTAGCAGGGCGTGGAGCGACATTTGCTGGAAGAAGGACACGAGCTGGAGCGTCGTCATCGCGACCGCGCAGATGAAGCCATTGATGAAAAGGTAGTACTTGGACCAGCGCAGCACGCGCTGTGCCGTGGGCAGTGCGAATCGCGTGGTGGACGCCATCCTACAGTAGACTGCGCAAGGCTCTCACTCCACGAACGTTGCGCAGCTTCCAAAGTGTTTTCGTGAGTGGCAACGACTGGCATTGTCTTTGTGCAATCCCCTGATTGAGCTTTCGTGGGCCACGCACCTGGACACCGCGGGCGCGTCACCGATCCGGTTTTAAGAGAGATCACCATGTCACAGACCGTAGTCGTGCATTGCTCTAAATCCGTTTTGGATGGGGGGGAAAATCCATGCTTTTCCCGAAAAATCAATAGCGTATTTAGTGAAGTACGTATTTAAGAGAACACCCCCGACTTCTTCCCCAGCTGAAGCGACGTCAACCTCCCTGACTGTGGAAGGAAATCCGTCCGCATCTCAGCAATCACGATGGACGAGAAGCTGCTGGGCCCGCACGCGGCGCAGCTGCCCGTCACCGAGGAGGAGGACGAGTTGTGGAACGCGCTCACCGACGACCAGCACGGACGCGACGCCACACATACGCGTGCTGCCTTCGGCAGCGCCGACCCGGACGAATCGCAGGCGTTTCTCGGTCCGAGTCGCCTGCCGTCGGCGCCGCCGCTCCCGTCCCTCCGCTCGAACGTGCATCTCCCTGCGATCTCGTCGCTCTTCCAAGGCCTCGCCGACTCGGCCAGATCCAAACTCATGGGCGGCTCTACTACTCCAGGAGGCAGTGGAAATGGAGGAACCAGTTTTAACCGGACCATCGCGTCGCTGTCCAATACCCCGGACGAACACGGCCGTGTCGCGAGCCTCGACGGCTTCCTCATCAACCTGTACAACTACTTTTACCACAAAGGCTTTTGGAACATCACCGTGGTCGAGATCGTGAGCTTATTCACCGGTCTGTTCAGCGTCTCGCTCTCGAGCTTCGTGCTTGGCTGCGTGCAGTGGGACGACCTGCTCGAGTGCCACCAGGACAACGTCACGGGGTGCAAGCAAGAGCTCGAGAAGTTCCTCTCGTGCACGCCCGAGCAGCCGACGCTGCTCAACCTCGTGGTGCCGTTCTACTTTGCCATGTTCATGGTCTACTGGCTCTCTCGAGCGATACGACTCGTCGCGACGCTGCGGGACACGCACGCCATGGGCGGCTTCTACCTCCTGCGTCTCGGTATCGACGAGCGCACGCTGCAGACGCTCACGTGGGACGACGTGGCGACCCGAGTGCTCGCGCTGGTCGGGCCGAGTGTGAATGTGCCACGCAATCTCAAGCAAGTCTCGTCCTACCGTCTCCAGATCGACCCAGCGCTGCTGTCGACGCCGCACGACATCGCGCGACGCATCATGCGACGAGAAAACTACCTCATCGCGTTCATGAACCACGCGCTGTTCCAAGAATCCAAGCTGCTGCCGTCCGCGTTCCAGTTTGCGTCCATCTCACAGGTCGTGTTCTCGCGCAACATCGAAGCCAACTTGAATATCTGCCTCATCGACCAAATGTTTGACGCCGAGCAAAACCTCTCGCTCGCGGTTCTGAGTGATGAGCAGCTGATGCAAAAGCGGTTCGTGGTCGCGGGCATTCTCAACATGGCGCTGACGCCGTTCATTCTGCTCTACCGCGGCTTCTATTTTTGGTTCCAGTCGGCACTCGAGTGGAACTCGAACCGGTCGCTGTACTTTGGGTCGCGCCGCTGGAGCTCGTTCGCCATGTGGAAGTTTCGAGAGTACAACGAGCTGCCACACGCGTTGGACGCACGCATGGCGCGGTCGTACCCGCTGGCTGAAAAGTATCTCTCCATGTTCCCGGCTGGACTTGTTGGTGTTGTCGCGGGCGGCATCTCTTTCTGTGCGAGCTCGCTCATGGCGGTGCTGCTGGCAATCAGCTTGATGGAGGAGTCGGTGCTGCTGGAGATGACGTTCAAGGACCGGCAGCTGCTGTGGTACTTGACGATCGCGACGGGTGTCTTCGCTGTCGCGCGTGGCTTCGCGACCAACGAGTCGTCCCCATTCCTGCTCAACGGCGACTGTGAAGAAGCGATGCTGCAGTTATCGGCCGAGACGCACTACTTCCCCAAGGAGTGGCGAGGCAACTGCCGTTCCTACGACGTGCGTGATTCGTTCCTTGCATTGTTCCCGTTCAAGGCTGTGCTGTTTCTGCAAGAGTGTCTATCGGTGCTGATGGCTCCGTACATCCTGTGCATCTCGCTGCCGCGGGCCACGCGCGAGCTGCTCCTGTTCATTCGCTCGCACTCGCTCTCTGTTCCGAACGTGGGAGCGGTGTGCCGCTTCGCTGAATTCGACTTCAAGAAGTATGGGAATGACACCAAGATGGAGAGCTCCTTCATCAACTTCAAGCAGAATCACCCGAAATGGGTCGGAGCGGAAGAAGGCGAGGCTCTGATGACGCGCCTTGGACGCGTGAAGGAGGAAGAGATGGAGAAGTCGATGCGCATGGGCGACACGATGATGTTCAACAGCCACCACCTCCAGTCTCTGACGATGTCCCAGCAGCTGATGCAGTCCCAGGCGATCCACACTGCGCTCGGCGCGAGCTACGGGCGATTACCACAAGAGAACGAGTTCTACTGGTTTGAAAAGGTGCGTTGGTATCGATAGGGACGTGCTTGTGAACCGCTCTTGCTTATGAGACCCGCTTGTGAACAGCAACTGCACCATGGGAACGACAGTCACGACGTCAAGACCGAAGAAGACCTAACGCTGTCAAGCGTGGCGGTGTAGCAAGCGTGCCAGCCGTTCGTCCATCAGCGTGCGTTTTGAGTTACATCGCCTACACTCACTCAATGACTATGACACTTTCGAAAACCTCAACCTCGGCCACGTCCACGCCCCCTCATTGTTGAACTTGCAGGACTGTGTCGAAGAGACGGAATCGAACACCGCCGTTCGTGCCGTGCGCGGACGGTTCCTTCGGCCGGTACGATTTGATACAGAAGTGGAATGGCTCCACCTGCGCCAGCAACGATGCGAACCTCTTCTCCAGTAGCGCACGAGAGCTGGTGCTTGTCGACAGGTCACACGGTGGGATTCCGTGTAGGAACTTCTCCTGATCATCAAGCACGTGAGTGGCAAAGCCACGATGCGACGGTCAGTCAAGCCAAAGGTACGTACCGCATCCTCGCCATAGACGATCACGTCGAGTTCGCCGGTCGTGTCTTGTAGCCTCATCACGAAAGAGTATAGGAAGCCTCCGTCTGACTTCTTCTTGACGATCTGCTCGACGTCGCGGGGCCAGAGTTTCACGACACGGCCAACGCAGTGGTACTTTCGAGGTACGTGGACACTGGTAAGCACAGTTTGGAGAGAGGCGACGGGTACCTTGTCCAAGATGAAGGATGGCACGGACGTTTCGACGTGAGGAATCTGAGGAGGAGCAGTGACGACGCCATTGCCGACTGCTTCATCAACAGCGGCTTCAACTAGCGTGCACGATTCGCGGATCTGCACCTCAGGCGTTGTCTGTGGCACAAACATGACGGACGACACCTCACGGAAGTGGAGCTCGTACCATTGCTTCATCGGAATGATCCCACCCACAGCAGCTCCTGTCGGGTTGCCCTGCTCGGACGCGACAGCGAGATTGCGGAAGCGACACCAATGCGACGTGAGCTTGGAGAGGTACCCTAGCGTCTCCATCACGACCCAGCAAGAGTCCACGACGATCTCCATCAGCAGTCCACTCTCCGGAATGAACGGGACAGAGGTGGGTCGGGCCTTACGCTCACGATGAAGCTTCGTATATAGGTCGTTGCACGTCGCAGCGTCGCCTGATCCGTCCCAGATGATGAAGCGAGGAGCTGTGAAGCCAGTGTATGGCCCTTGCACGTGCAGCACGCGGACGACGACGTCAGCATAGGACTCGGCGTACTGCATATCACCCAGCAAACGCGACGGCTGAAGGCAGCCTGGAGGAAGCGTGACGTCGACTCGAAGCGCGCGGTCCGCCCAGTTGCTACACAGTACAAGAGTGAGTGCTGCGTCCATGAGAGGGCTGTGTGGATGAGACATACGCGAGTTGGTGGAAGCGCTCCTTGTCGTACTTCTCGAAAGTCCACGCGCCGCTGCAGGTCTGTTGCTCGATGGAATTGTTGGGTCCGCGGCGCAGGACCAAGTATCGGGTCACTCCTGAGCTGCTCAGGGAAAAATACAAGGCTTGTGTAAGTGTGGATCGACGCTATCGGACACACAAGCCTGGTACGTACAAGCACACGCCTTGCCATCGATCGTGGTACCGATTGATTCGGATCTTGTGGACCCGCACGACATCGCCGACGTGCTGTCGAGTGGGGATGCCCATGAGTATAGCGATGGGATGGAGGCGCCAACGCATTAGACTCACCATGATGCGCGGCATGTCTTCAATTGAAGGGAGGAAGACCGTCACTTGCAGCGCGTCCTCCCTCTTGGGACAGCTCTCGTCGACGAGCTGTATGGTCATCTGGGGTAGATTGTCAGTACATACACGTCCACACAAGATTGACCAACGATACGTACGTAGGAGTCCTTGCCCTCGGATCGCTTTGGTAGGCTCATGTTGACCACGACGCCATACAGATTCGCGTTGCCTGGATTCAGCTCGGCAATTGGTGTGTAGATATACGACGATGGCGTCGTGATGGCTGCCGACGCCTCGTCGGCGCTGATCGCTTTGAGCTGGCGCTTGCCTCGTCGATTGGACTTGGCCATCGCTTGCTGCACTTCTTTCTCCCGTGAGCGCCGGTCCGCGTCAGCGGGGGCGTACAGCTCTCGCGCATGGATAATCTTTGCGTCCAGGTACTTGACTTGATCCGACTGCTCTATGCGCATCGCTTCTTCGAACGCTAGCTCGATGGTCACGCCCTGGGCCTTGGGCAGCAGCCGTGGCGATCGCTCCATTGTCTTCTTCAATACCTGCGATTCAGCCACCACGTAGCACCGCTTGACGTCCTCTGTGTCGTGGCCGATGTCCCAGTGGTCGATCACGACGAGCCCGGACCCTTTCACATCCACACGGTACTACACACACCATCGTCCATCAGTCAGCCTCGATATAGTACGAATACCAACACCCACATTCCTACCATTCGCTGGAAATCGCGCACCGCCTCGGCCCACTTGTCGTATAGAAACACATAGCACGACTGGTACGAGTCGTCACGCATCTGCACCTCCCACGCGACCACGAGTGTCGCGTCGCGGCCGCACGGTCCCGTGCCAATACAAAAGGCATCGCCCTCGGAACTGCCGGCGTCGTCGCCTGATAGATCCTGCAGTGGGTACGCGCGCTTGATGGTTCCCCCCACTGAGATCACGCGGTCCGCGTTGATGTTGATCGCTGTGGCCACGCGCGGTGGTGCAACCGGCGGGCGCGGCGCTTTCAACGGGGAGCTACTGACGATGGGTTTCACTGTCATTGGCGCATCGGCAATCACCGTCTCGACGGTTGTCGCGCGCTCCACGGTGACGGAGGTCACTGCCCTTCGTTCGGTTGTAATACTTTCATCATCACTATCATGGAGGCGGCCATCATTGCGGCCGTCCACCGTGCTGGCTTGTGCACCCATGTTCGTGGTGTCGCGTGTCAATCGGAAAACCCCGCCAAATAGACAACACGTACCTCTGTATTTACATACGAAACCTTTACTATAGAATGATTAAATCGTTTAACAAAGGTCAGATAGTATTTTGCAGAGGTTTCTATCACGTCGCAGGGTTGGTCAGTGAGAGGTGGAGCAACTGGAGCACGTGCTGGAACTCGAACTGTTCGCGAGGGGAGCGAGACAGAATGCTCTGCATGAAGGACGACGAGGATAGCTGGGAGACTGTCGTGCTCGCTTGAGAAAGCATCGCGGTTCTTTCGAGGTGCTTGCAGTGGTTTGCGTAACCAAGAAGCTGGTGCAACAGCTGCATCACCGTGTTGAAGCCTCGCTGGTGCATGGTGCCGTTCGGTAGCACGGCGAAGAGCGTGAGTGCGTTCTCCAACAGCGAACAAAAATGGGAGACGAGAAACGAGGCAAAATCTCGCACACGATCCACACCAGCCTCCTGTTGATTGAGAGCGAGCAGAGGAAGTCGCTTGGCAGCATCCGTGAGAGACCCTAGGACGGTCGTCACCACCTCATCTAGTGGGTGCTCGAACAGCTTCACAGCTCCAAGCACCACCGTGTCTTCGATAAACTCGATGATCTTCTGCGTATGAGTTGGAGAGAATGGATCAAACCGTTGCCTCGCAGCGTCGACAATACGAGCGATCACAATGTCTCGCAACAGAGAGATCACTGGCTCCTCTAGCTCTGCTTTGTGGCTCTGAGTGCAGTGGAGCCGTAGTGTCTTGAACCACTCCATGTGTGGGACACGATATCGCTTCGCCTCGAGCACGTGAACTCCAGCCAGAGGATCCCAGTCAACGAGCTCCAAACGAACGTATGGCGCGTACAGCTTCGAGAGTGCCAGGTCGCAGTATGCGTTCTTGTACACATCTGGAAACTTGCTCTTCCATTCTTGGAAGCGGCCGTACACGTGGCTGAGGGAGCTCATATCTTCAACGACATCAGCGAACGGGTCCCAGTCGTGATGTGGCATCTTGATCTTTGACCCATCAGTGTCCCTTCGGCGGAAGCGGTTCAGGCGAGCCTCGTGCTCTACCTTCTGGTTGGACGGGTCACTGGGTTGTGCCACGGCCGCAGGTTTCGCAGTCACATTACCAACGAAATGACGAGCATGAACGGTGGATCCTTGCAGGCAGAGCTGGATCTCATTCGCGATATCTCGCTCTCTCTCGACACGTACGTCCTCAGCCATCTTGAGCCATTGTGCGGATCTCTTTGCCTCCTCTCGTTCAATCTCGGCCAGCTTCTCGCGCAGACAGAATGCCAGTCCTTTGACGTAATCTTCGACTACTTGAAAGTACTCAAACTGTTCACTGCACACGAGCTGCTCGTCTCGCTGTTTCTGAAGCGTCTGGTGAATGAGCGCGACTTCGACGTCCAGTCGCGCGAGCTCCCGCGAGACACGGTTTTGGTCAGCTCTTCCGGTATCTAACTTCCGCTGGATACTGCGCATTACCTCTCCCAATGAAGCGCATGGGACTTTTTGGCGGGTGGGGTATGGTGCCATGGCTTTCGCACCGCGAGAGCCAGGCACACTGGGTGCTCTCTGCGCTTGTCGGCCACCTCCACGACGCATCAGCTCGTCTTCCCACCGCTTGCTCTGGTCCTCTTCGTCTGCGTCCACTTCACTCTCACTCGAGGCGATCGGCTCCTCGACAACTGCGCCCTTGGATGGGTAAAACTCTTGATTCTGGACGCCGAACGTGACCCGCTTCTTGTTCTTCTTCTCCTGCATCAGCTTGGCGTTTAATGGGATGAACTCTTCGGCTTCCCCCCCGGACTCGCCCTTCATTTCCTCATCCGATGGAGGATGCATAATCTCCGGCTCCTGGCTTACACCTTCAGCAGGTACAGTCTGCTGATCCTCTTCAGGAGCTGCTGGGCGTAGCCTCACGTTCTGCTCTCGCAGCAGTGACGCCAGCATATCCCCCGAGTACGCATTCGTTGGTTTGTCTTGATCCTCCTCGCTGTGGTCATCGACAGAGAGGATATTCGGTCGTATTCTCAGCTTGATCTTCTTCTTGGGACCAGTGGCTGTGTCTTCATCAAAGCTGAGGCAGCCAGCGCGTCCTCTGTTCATGGATGTCGCCTCCATGTCTTCATCCGGATTCTTGGGTTTCTTCACCGCGGTCTTTGACGAGAACGACATGGCGCTGGATGCCTTTGACTTACTCTTCTGCATGCGGCTGCGCATGCGCTCGAGCGCGAGCTGCTCGTCGTCCTCGTCCTCTTCCCCCATCGGCTCATCATCAGCTTTATTCACTGACGGCAGCGCCTCTGAATCGACCGATTGCTCGGTCTTGACAGGCTCTGCGACCGCGACATCCATCGGCATGTCGCCTTCATCATCGACACCTTCAAATCCTTTGCGCTTGCGGCTCGCACCGCCGTCCGCCTTCTTCTTCTTGGTGCGGAACATGGTGATTGATCCACCCTTGGAATTGCTGGCAAGTTACATTTCACCTCGATTGGAGCCTGTTGATTGGTGAAAATGAATCTATTTTCAAATAATATTATATCCGAATTAAGTAATATCATATTTGACAGGGATTTCTGCAACTTGCAAAATCCAAGCCCACGAGGAACCAAAGAAGCGAGAACGAGCCGTGCCGCAAGTGAACCCACGTTGCCGCGCATCCTCTGCGACTCTGTAAGCGTCCCCAGCAAGCTATCGACATCTCCATTGTTCCACCCGTCCATTCTCCCGCCTTTCTTGTGCCCTACTTCCCTTGATTGCCCAAGAACGACGCTGATAAGATGGACAACTTGAAGAGCATGATCTTCGGCGCCAAACCCAAGGTACGTCACGTTTCCCCCCTCTCGAAAAGATACGCACCTACAGTAGACACTGATACACTGTTTATCTAATACGCTAGGCAGTCAAGTGGCTCGGCATGGGCCGTAGCGCAGCCGCTGGGCACGACGACGATGACCACCGTGGCAACGATCGCATGTTCGTCCACGCAGAGGCCGCAACACAGGTGCTTCAGCCACTCGGCGACCAGCCAATCAACCTCATCTCCATCTTCGGCGCCGCCCGCCAGGGGAAATCCTTCCTCATGAACCTGCTCGCCGACCAACAGGACTTGTTTAAGATCTCCAACCTGCGAGAACCGTGTACCCAGGGCGTCGATCTCTCAGGTCATTTCCTCCCATTACCAAAATTCAGTGCACTGAATGGATGCACAGGCATCCCATCGAGCAAGAGCGAGAGCCAGACACTCCAGATTGGGTTTGTGGATGCCGAAGGACAGGGGGATCGTGATATCACGTACGATTCGAGGCTGGTGTCGCCCGTGTTGCTCTCGTCCAAGGTCGTGATCTTCAACTGGAAGGACAGTCTTCAAGCCGATCGCATCCTCAACTTGCTGGCAGTGCTGGCACGTGCAGCACAGGGAATCGAGCTTGCTGACGGAGACAATTCCAAGGTGTTTGGCCATCTGCACATGTAAGACCCATGTCGTGACCTGACTCTACCTATTAGGTGATCGCTGATGCTCGTCTTTCGCAGCGTCTTCCGTGACTGGAGCTTTGTCGACTCGAGTCCGGACGAGGTCTTCAAGGACTTGTTCACCAAGGAAAAAGGTCGCAGTGAAGAAGTCAACATCCGCAACTTGGCTCGAGTGAACCTGCTTGAAGCGTTCGAGTCGATCAATGTATGGCTCTTCCCAGCGCCAGTCGCAAACACTGCCAACTTGAAGGATAAGATTCGCTTCGAGCAGCTCCAAGCGCCGTTCCAAGAAAAGCTCCGTGACCTGCGCAAGATGCTGTCGACCCAGCTGCAGCATCCGATGCTCTTCGGAGG
Organism: Pythium chondricola; assembly: GCA_023337575.1. Taxonomy (NCBI): domain Eukaryota; phylum Oomycota; class Peronosporomycetes; order Pythiales; family Pythiaceae; genus Pythium; species Pythium chondricola. Next base: position 25,690 of record JAADXF010000019.1, read on the forward strand.
CAAGCCATTGACAGCCCGACTGCTGTCCCAGATGATGCCTGCGCTCGTTGATACTCTCAACAGCGATCAAGTGATCATGCCAGAGTCGATCTACTCGTCGCTGGTGCGCGCGGAAGCCAAGGCGACCAAAGATGAGTGTGAAAAGAGCATCGCCGCCTATTGCGAGGCTGCGGCGGCGGAAGAGGTCGTGTCCACCACGGAGCTGAAAGAGTCTCTTCGCCGTGATATCGAGTTCCTCGTCACCGAGGCGATCGACAAGATGAAGGGGACGCCTGCTTTGTTGCAGAAAGAGATGCGAGACGGTTTGGAAGCGTACGCGGACAAAGAGATCCGCCTCATCATCCAGGCCAACAACGAGAGGATCGCTGAGACGGTGTCAAAAGAGATTGACCTCATCTTGAAGAACCTTCAAGAGGAGTGCTCCTTGATCGAGCAAGACGCAATTCCGATGCGAAACGACCTCCTTCGCCGTCGTTGCGCCGACGTGCTAGCATCCGAGATCAACCGTCTTGAGGTGCTCCCGCTTGGCGCAAAAGGCAAGCAGGGCCGTGAAGTCGAACTTGCGCGTATTCGACAGCACGCCACTGTGCTCTTCGACAAGGTGGAAGTCGCAAACGAGAAGGCGATCCAAAAAGCTGGCTCGGCTATCAACGAGATGATCCGAAACGGCAAGACACGAATGACTCGCGATATGCATGCGACACTGGACAAAATCTTTTCCGAAAGGGCTCCGATCACGGTCACCACGCTTCAATCAGGGCTCGACACCAACTTTCGAGATTTGCTGAAGGAGCTGAACGGTCATTTAGAGGAGAACCCGTACCTCTCAGTGGACTTCATGGAGGACATCAGTCATCACAAGACGCACCTCGCCGAAGAGCTGAACCGTCGATACTACTTGGAGGTGCGCCAGATCGTGAATGAGATTGGATTCAAGGGTAAGGACGAAGTGGGCAAGGAGGTAGCTCTGCGACTCGATGGCAAGCTGCCTCTTCCTGACGATGCCATCAAGCGCGCTGTGGACGAAGCCGTTGACCAAGTGAAAGCCGTTGTTGCGAAAGCTTTGCACGGGTGGACTATTCTGAAGGCCGACATCGCCGCGAAGTGCGCCGAAATCGAGAAACTGGGCGACGTGGTACGTGGGCTTCCTCACGATTAAGCGATGCGTGGCTTGGTCACTGATCTTCTGTTATGTTTCCTTCAGTATGCGTACGAGTACTTGCGTCGGAACAACGATCTCCGCCAGGATATGTCTGCTCGGCAAGAACATCAGCAGTACGATGATCTGAAGGCCGAGTTCGTGGATGAATTCCAGCGTGAAATGAAGTCGGTCGAGTTCCCGGTACCGGAAGCCAAGATTGACGCTGTCTTCACCTCCAGCCTCAAGGACTTGATCTCGGAGTTCATCTCTCTCGAGACGACCAGCAAATCCTTCTCGGCCTCGACATTATACGAGCGTCTCTCGGCCGATTGCAAGCCAGATCTGGAGAACCAGAAGATCTTGAATCGGTGCGTGATTGGTTTTATACACGCTTCTCAACTGCACGCCGCTATATTCTGACCGCGTATCTGTAGTCTTGCACTCGAAAAGCAGGAGGCCGTGAAGCTTGCTGAGAAGGAACGCCAGATGCGTGAGCAGGAGAGCATGGCTTCGCGCAAGAAAGAAGAGCAAATGAACGGTAAGTACTGTGCAAGTACTCGAAGAGAATCCATCACTGACGATCGAGTCTGCAGAGCTTAAGACCTACGTCCAAAAATCACTCGGTGAGCGCGATGAGGAAGCCAAGCGTCTCCAAGATCAATTACGAAGTGAAGCTGAGCGTGCCCAGCAACTGCGTCGTGAGGTGGAGGAAATGCGTTGCCAGACCCGTGAGGCCGAGATGCAGAAGGCAGAGATTGAGATGCATGCTCGTGAGCAAGCGCTGCGGGAGGAGATGGCTCGCCGCCAGGAGTCTGAGGGACTGAAGCAACAGCTCGAGGAGCTACGACTCCAAGCCGCCGAGATGGAACTGGAGCGCCAGCACCTTCAGCTGAAGGCACAAGAGGAGGCGAGGAAGCACGATGAGTCTCGGCAATTGGCGCAGACGTATGAAGAAATGCGGCGGCGAGCGGCTGAACTCGAAGCCGAGAAGTACGCGCTCGAACGCCTTGCCCGCGAGGAGAGCCAGCGTCGGGCGCAGGCTGAACAGGCAGCGCGTGCCGCAGCGGAGGCGGCAGCTCTGTCGGCTCGTGCGGCGATCGAGGCTGCCGCAGACGAAGTAAGTCCGCTGCGGTTCCAATATGAGTTTGCCTCCACGGCGCATAACAAACGAAAGCTGTCGCAGACAGACCCAGAAGTGGACAGTGGCACGCGTGGCCATCACCTGGCGGCGGCACGAGCTCAGCAGCGCGCCTCACCGCCCGTTGCGAGTGATGCGAAGAAGCGCAAAGTCAACCACGCGCCGCCCACGGCAGCTACGTCGGCTGAGAAGCCAAAGACAAGCGGTCTCTCGGTGTTGGAGGAGGCTCGCCTCGCGGCCAAGGCAGAGATGGAGCGCCGTATCCAAGAGCGAACCAAGACGCTCACCAAGAAGAAGAAGTAAACGGGGCGAAGTCACTCGACTAGGTAGGCTTGCTTATTGCTAAATGTGATGACGTTTTCTTTCTACAGCGATCTACTGTTTCGGTCACGAGAGCGTGTCCAGGTTCTGGCTGCTGCTGAAGGAATGCATTGCACCGTACGACGGCGTGCGACGCTCAAGCGGCTGGCTCTCGGTGTCATAAATGTGGCTGGCTCGGTGGTTCTTGGCGATGAACGAGAACGAGACGGCGATGAAGAAGGCGATCGGGAGGACGACAAAGAGCGCGATGCTCCACATCACGCGACCACCGTATACCTCGTAAATCCACCCACCGACGAGCGTGCCGAGGCCACCACCCACGCCCTTCTGCACTGCCGCCAGTAGTCCGATCATGGTGCCCTCGGTGCCACTCGGTGCCGAGTGGTAGACGTAGTTGGTGAATGCGGCCCAGACCAAGCCAAACGTGATGCCGTGGAGCGCTTCGATCGGCAAGATGACCCACGGGTCGGTCACCAGCGCGTACGTGAGCACACGAATCGCGTAGGCCGCGATGCCGAGGAAGATGACGCGCGGGGTCCCGTACCGGTCGATGATCTTGTTGGCGTGGAAGAAGAGCGGCAGTTCGGACGTGGTCTCGACGGCGATGACGATGCCCACGAGGTTCGAGTTGTTGCCCGAGAGGTTGAAGAGGTAGAGGAACAGGAAGCTGTCGATGAGCTGCGCGACGATGCCGATCACGAGCACGAGTACAAAGAGCAGGACCATATCCTTTTGCTGGAAGATGCACTTCAAGCTCTGCATGAACTCGACGTTGGTGGTCGTGTGCTGGTACGACGGGATGTGCTGGACGAGCAAGAACAGCGAGATGCACGAGAGCGCGACGACCATGTTGAAGCACCACGCGATGCCGACCGCGGCCGCGATCACACCAGCCATGTACCCACCGATGCCGTAGCCGACGGCGCCGTAGAGTCGCTGCTTGCCGTAGTCACCACCGATGCGGTCCAGCATTTCGAGCGCGACCTGGTCCAGCAGCGACCACGTCGGCTGCGTCTGGAAGTTGGCGATGAAGAACATGGCGCACATGACCGGGAACGACGTGACGTACTTGAGCAGGAACATGAGCAGCGCCGCCGAGACGAGGCAGATGACGTGGACGAGCTTCTGGCTCTGGAAGACATCGGCGGCCGCGCCCCACACGGGCGGCCCGAGGATCGAGCACACGCACGGTAGCGCGAGCAGCACGCCGATCTGGAACTTGGTGTAGCCTTCTTGCGTGTCAAAGTACATCTGGCGAGGCGAGTGGGTAAGTATCAAAGTGTGTGCTAGTGACTACAACACTACTACTAGTAAAGCAGCACGTACGGGGAGGAAGGTCTGGGTGGAGAAGGCCATGTAGTGGATCAGGTAGAGCATCTTGAGCGGCACGAGCCGCGACGACTCGCCGCCATCGACGAGGAATTGGAGCAACGCGAGCATCGCGTTGTGGTGGTGGCGGGTGAATGAAGAAGTGAGTTTTTCAGGGCGCTTGGCTTGTGTGTGGTGAGGCATAATATTTAGGTGGGTGCAGTACAGTACCTACAGGAGAGGTCGCAGTGTGCGAGAGAAACGTTGCGTGGCGAGTCGCCACTGACGACCCATGATTCATGGGCCATGAACTGATTCGTCGCACGAGCTTCAACTACATCTTTGTATGTGGTATTATAATATACAAGCTGGTCTCAGTTGATCACAGCAACACCACGAGGCGGTAATCACTTGAGCGAAGAATCGACCAGCGAGCCCGACGATAAGCTACCGTACCGGTATAATACCATGTATACATGCAGACCTCACCTTAAGATGGTCGCCAATCAGAGTGTTGCGTTCGTCTGTGTGCGTGAATGGAACAGCGCTTCAAAGAAACGTTGCGTTTTCCGAGGATGGGTACAGTGCACCAAGATGCGCTTTGAATCCAACTGTTGCACGGATGCTGAGCGCATGCAGTGCATGCGCTGTCGATGATCTGTCCATAGGAACTCACCAATCGTAGCATACTGGACAGCGCGTCATCACGCTTATGGTAGTCATCAAGACATGTTGCGATCTTCGCTCGCTACGAATCGTAGCAAATTGTAGCACGCTTAGTGACACCCCGTAAGAATGCCTTCAACATTAGCCCTGCCATGCTAAGCTGCTTAGCCTAAGCAATACTTACCGGTAGTACCCACATGCTAAGGCAATACCCTCAAAACTCTAGGTCATTGGCTACGATCTCACGCCTTGCGCTCGATCAGATCTACCTCGTTGTAGGTGTGTGGTGCAGTGCGAGGCGAGACGCCAGTGAATGACGGGGTCAGTGGATGCAAGGGCAGCAACTCGTCCGCGTCCACCACCACGTCCTTCTTGTCATACACCTTGGCTGCATACGAGAACGCGATGGCGACTACAACCGCCACGGGGAGCACGCCGAAGAGAGCGATGCTCCACATGACTCGCGCTCCGTATTGTTCGTAGATCCAGCCACCGATCAGCGTACCGGCCCCACCACCGATACCCTTTTGGATCGAGGCGAGCAAGCCGATCATCGTGCCTTCCGTGCCGGCTGGAGCCGACGCGTAGATATAGTTGGTGAACGCGGCCCACACTAAACCGAACGTGATGCCGTGGAGAGCTTCGATCGGCAGCACGATCCATGGGTTCTCGACCACAGAGTAGATGAAGAGTCGAACAGCGTATGCCGCGATGCCCAAATAGATGCACGCCGTCGTGCCGTAGCGGTGGATGATCTTGTTGGCATAGAAGAAGAGTGGCCACTCGGAGATGGTCTCGACCACGATCACGATGCCGACAAAGTTGGAGTTGTTGTTGGTGAGGTTGAAGTAGTAGAGGAAGAGGAAGCTGTCGATGAGCTGAGCCACGATACCAATCACCACGACGAGGATGAAGAGAATCAGCACGTCCTTCTGTACCACGATGCACTTCAAACCCTGCACAAAGTCCATGTCCACGTGTTTGCGCTCGAACGATGGAATCTGGTGGACGATGAGGTACAACGACACACAGGAGAGTGCCACCACCATGTTGAAGCACCACGCGATGCCGATCAATGCAGCGATGACACCAGCGAGGTAGCCGCCTAGACCGTACCCCATGGCGCCATACAAACGCTGTTTGCCGTAGTCTCCACCGATGCGATCGAGCATCTGCATGGCAACCTGGTCCAGCAACGAGTACGTCGGCTGGATCTGGAAGTTGGCGACGAAGAACACGACGCACATGAATACAAACGAGTGCACGTACTGCATCAAGAACATGAAGAGCGCAGCCGTGATGACACACACAATGTGGACAAGCTTCTGGTTGTGGGAGATGTCAGTGGCTGCGCCCCACAGAGGCGGGCTGACAATTGAGCAAATGCATGGCAGTGCCAGCAGCACGCCAATCTGCATCTTATCGAATCCTGCCTGTGTGTCAAAGTACATCTGCAGGAGCGTCGTGGTGAGTGGCACCATATCAACAGCCCCAAGCGAGCATATACATCACGTACAGGCAGGAAAGTCTGCGTGGAGAACGCCATATAGTGGATAAAGTAGAGGAACTTGAGCGGCACGAGCCGCGACGTCTCGCCGCCATCCACGAGGAACTTGAGGAGCGACGGCATTAGATCTGGAGAGTCGACTTGCTTGTTGCTTTTCAAAATTCAGAGTGAGAGGGCGTGACTTCAGCGTGCGGCTTGCCTTCAGCGAGCAGTGAACAACTAAGCGTGTCACGGCGCGAATGATGACGCCCTTTGAGCGAGATGTAGCGAAAGGATCGGTGGCGCTCTTTGAAGCGACTGCTTGAGCATCATGAAGCCATGTGGTGTGTCTCCTTCAACCATCCATTTGAATAAAACATGTCACAATTACGCGGCCATCAATGTTACATTGTTTATCGCAATATATATGTCACTATTAATATATGTTCACGTGTGCATAATCCGAAGGACGGTCAAGCATCATCAACCACAAACTAAGCTAATGAGACAAGTCAACCACAAACTAAGCTAATCGGATAAGGTGAGGATGGCGACCAAAGACGGCTGCGGAAGTTCGACAATGACTCGGACCTCGACGCTCCAGTCACGTGTACTCCCCGACTGCAGATATGGCTGCTCCGCCTAAATGGAAGAGTGAAAAGGCATTTCAATCCAAGCGCGATGTGCCAGCGGTGCTGGAGCCGCTCGATTACAAGCCGACGCCCAAGGAAGACATCGACATCATGCAGCTCAGCAAGGCAAGTACCATCATCGATATGGGCAAGAAAGGCGACTTGAATTGCTAACATATTTGTGTTCTGGTTACTGCTGAATGTAGAAGGCGATTCGGGATGGCGCCAAGCACGTCAAGCTGCGCCCTGTCATTCTAGAGAGTCTTGGACCACCAAGTCAGGCACGAAGTATGCTTGTCGTTCTCACCACGACCCCGAGCTCGTGGAATATCTAACAATGTGATGTCATACTTGTGCGCAGTATAACTTCATCACCCAGCAACCGCGAACCGAAGCCGAAGGCACCTGATCGACTCGAAATCGCAAACAAGTCCTATATCCACACACCTGTGCCCTCGTCAACACACAAGCTCTCGTAAAAGTCGATGTTGATTCTCATGCAAATCTTCGGCGTTTGGATGTACTTATATCGTCCTCATCCTGCGAGAAATCTGACTCCTCGCTCGAGTCACTACCACTGAATGAATCCTCCTCGTCTCGGACACGTTTGCCAACCGCTTGTGTCGGTGGAGCAGCTCCTGCTGGTACATGCACAAGGACCTTGGGACTACCGTCATGCTGGATAGACGTGGGCTGTTCCGTTGAGCTTGAGGTCGCCGACGGTCTTAATTGCGATGATGTGGCAGTGCTCGAGGTGAGTTTCGTGGCATGCTCGCGCGTGTGATCAGCTGCCTTCCGGTCAAACAACTCGCGGTTGTGCTTGAACAAGTCCGTCTGAGTGATCCGATAGGAGCAAGTGTGAGCGATTGATTGAGATGAATACAGTACTACGGCAAAGAAACCCAAGACTGACTCACAATCTCAGGCATCAAGCCATCATCAGCATTCGGCTCGGCCATCAGCAGGCGAATCGTTGTAAGCAGCGTACTGATGTTCACGGAAGGCATCCATGATCCCTTTGGTTGCATCTTGAGCGTGTCCAGGCAGATGCGGCCGGCATCGTCGATGTTTGGATGGAAGATCGGCGTGACAAACTTGACCTTGGGTGGCTCGAACGGGTACCTTTGCAGTCATTTCTTTGAGCCGCAGCACGAGCCTACAAGCGCCTCAATAAATCTTACCGCTGCGGGATTTCGATGTCCAACGTGAAGGTGCCGTGCTCGTACGGCGTTCCTTCTGGCCCGATGACTTCTGCTCCACACGTAGATGAGAAACCCTGTTCCTTTCATCTTTCTGCGGGAAAAGATCACCACCTACGGGCTTCCAAATGGTCAAGACGGTTCTCCAGAGGCCACGCGCTCACGCCGAACGGAGGATCGGACTCGAGCATCTCGATCTCCTTGCGCATCCGTGCTCGCATCGCCACCGCCGTCATTGCTGCTGATGTGCGATTTCTTTTCGCGCCACTTGGTTATAGAAACGTTAGATGTCATAGCGTCGGATATATCTAACGCTCCTTACGGTCCAACTGAGTTGAAGTGGTGGAAAGCGGGTACCAAGAATGGACCGCTATGAGGTCATTCGCGAGCTCGGCCATGGCGGCGTCGCGAGGTGCGTGAATCCATTGCAAACTTTACGACACCACAGAAGAAGATAACATGCTTGCCGTAGCGTCTTCCTCTGTCGCGAGGTGGCCTCAGGACGATTCGTAGGTGCGTCAAAGAGACAGTGATTGTGACCTCGCTGCCGGAGCATCCTGACCGCTTCCCACTGCTCGTAAACGTTGCATAGCGGTCAAGCGCATTCCACTGCATCGCATTCAATCGCCAGAGCAGAAGCGCCGTGCAGAAGCTGAGCGATTCGTGCTTGCTCACGCTCCACAGAGTCCATTTCTTTGCCACGGCCACGGATCATTTAAAGCCGACGACACGCTGGCGCTGGTGATGGAGTATATTGAAGATGCCAGGCCACTATACCAATGCATTTGGCGATACCAAAGCACTGGCGCATTCCCAGAGCGAGTGGCCAAGTACTTCACGGTACAAATCGTGCTCGCCGTCGAAGAAATGCATCGCCTAGGGTACATCCACCGTGACCTCAAGAGTGGGAACGTGCTCGTGGACAAGCACAGCGTTGTCCGCGTGATTGACTACGGGTTTGCCAAGCGCATCGGAGACCAGGACGAGGCAGGTGACCATCGAACGTATTCAATCTGTGGCACGCATTATATCATGGCACCAGAGATGTACCTACACCAGCCGTACGCAGAATCAGTCGACTGGTGGTACGTACAGTGTAGCTACCTGTGCAGACCACGGAGCATTGACGAATGATGGGCTTTGAATATGCACAGGGCAGTAGGCGTGATCGTGCACGAGATGGTCTGCGGGCGTCCACCATGGGATTACCAGCCAGCGACCAGTCACGCGGCCGCCACGTTCTTTGACAAGATCACTGACGTGGCCAAGAGATGCTCAGTAGGAGGCGATGTGAGTGTGGAACTTGGCGCCGCCGACGTCAGCGACGAATGCCGATCCTTCATCAAGGAGCTGTTGGTGTTCAACCCGCGCAAGCGTCTTGGCTCGATCGACGGGGCAGCGGCAGTCAAAGCGCACCAGTGGTTCAATGGCGTGGACTGGGTTGCAGCGTCCACTCCTCCCATCATCTCACTGTACGATCCGGTGAAGGACTTTCGCAATGACGACCATGCTGCTCCTCAAGCAATAGTGGGGTCGTCCTCAAGCGCGGAGAGTATCGACCCAGAGGAGAACGCCAAGTACTTTGCCGATTTCTGAAGCACATTGAAAGTCGGTGTGAATATACATATATACAGATCGCCTTGCCATCGCACACAGGCTCAAGCGCATGTACACGCTCCAATCTGGCGCACGAGTGTCTGCTGCGACTTGCGGTTCTCTTCCACTTTGGCGTTGTGGGTCTGGGTCGCTTCATTGAGTTTGCGAACGTGGTCGTCGATGAACTCGTTCATGCGCGGGTGGAACTCGTGGCGTCCGCCGAACTGGTCAATATACGAGATGCCATCGTAGTAGAAGCCCTCAGGGAGATTATCCATCACCTGCAGTGGCGACACAATCGTGATGAGCCTGTCATGAGGGTGTTGGTATGGAGGTACGCACATGGAGCTTCTGAATCTCACGCTTCTCTTGCATGGTGAGGTTGAGCTTGGTGCGCAGTGGCTGCACAGTGCCGTCCATCTTGACAAAGCACCCGAGAATCAACTCGCGGATCTTACCTGTCTGCAGCTGCCTGCCCGTGATCTTGAGTTCCATAGGCTTGGTCGTCGCTTGACTCAACGCACGCATCCTCATGTAGGACCCCGTGGATACATACTCGTATACAGTCTGCTCGTCACCAGCAAAAGAAAGCACGGCCTCGACGCACCAGCACTCGCCATACTGGTCCTGCATTTGCTGCTGCGCCACACGGGTCTGAGCGAGCACCTTCTCGGTGGCAATCGACTGTGCGAGGCGAATGCCACCTTTCACGGGGGGTTGCTTGGCCATCAGCTGAGGGTCCAATGGATGGATCTTATCGATCGACTTGGTCAACGCTGCGTACGGCGTCAGCGTCTTGCCGATTGACTGCAAGAACCGCGTCTTGTCGACACCAGCAGCGATCTCAAAGCGAAGGCATTGTGGACTGAGCGCTGGGTCCATCGTCGTCGTGCCTTGTGTGGTGGCCTCCTCCCACTTGGGGAAGTGAACGTCGCGGTAGTTCTTGTAGTAGGCACTCTCGAAGCGATCCACACTGAGCAAGGGAGAGAGGCTGCCTTCAAACACGTCACTCGAGAGCACGTGGATGTCAGCGAACGGGTTCACCTGGTCAACGTGGTATCGCAAGCGGCCTATGGCACTGCTGGGCACGTCGCTGCTGTGGGTGATGACGACGTGCGTGGCAAAGCCGCACGTGAGCTGGTCAAAGAGCTTTGGCAGCGGACTCTGAGCACCGAGGGCGTCCGGTAAGTACGTGTTCGTAGCACTCACGCAGCCAATGACCGTGGAGATCTTGGTCTGCATCGGCCAGGACGACGAAGACGTCTTGATGCTGCCCGCGACCGTCAGCGCATCCACGTAGCCGATCACACAGAGAAGAAGACGGGGAGGCAGCTCCGATGACAAAGCGAGGGCTCGTTGCAGTGCAGCACCAACACGCTTCTCCAATTGTGAACGAAGCGCCGTACCTAGGCTCTTGTCAGGCTCATCACGAAGGTCAATATTCACTTGCTGCCACGCATACGCGGCCGATGAGACATCCATGATCGTCGCTGCGATCGATGCTGCACTGCTTCCTGGTAGCCCCAGCACGAGGGTCATCGGCACCGTGTTCCGAGCTCGGTCAGCCTTCTTGGGCCTGGGCAATGTGGTCGACGGGTTTGCATCCTTGGGGATAAACCAGCGTGGGAACAGCGATTCCACGATCTTCGCACTGGTTCCATCGATCGATGAGGCCTTGCGTACGAGTGCCACGCACGCTTTCGCCAAAATCGGTGGCAAATCGCGTGCGTATTTCTCATCGCGTGGTGTCAGCCCTTCGTACTGGGTGAGATCATGGGGGCGATAGAACGGGATACCCAACGATTCAGCGGTGGTCTTCCACGCACTCAATGCTCGGATGATCTCCTCTTGGAACCGCGTGCCAGCAAGCAATGGGAAGGCGATCGTGCGTGCCGAGTTGATCGTGAACGGTACAGCACGACGGATCGGCTCAGGCTGCTTGAGCTCGAGCTGCAGCAACACGAGCTCTTCGAACGCCGTGGACACGATACGGAAGCTGACCACGTGCTTGGCAAAGGACACCAGCATCGGGATCATGTGCGGTGTCTTGAAGCAGAAGCCTTCCGTGAACAACTGCATACTTCCATCCAACATCGGCAGCTCCTCACTCTCCAGAAGCAGTCGAGCGCGTGATAAACCAATCGACGACGTGGACGGTGGAGCACCCGAAGGCGCGATACTCGTCGCTGGCTCCGCGGAAGCATTCCCAGTCGACGCGTCATCGAACGCAGCATCTAGTGGGGTGATGGGGCGTCCCAGCTGAAGCGCAGGGCTCTGCAGCATGAATTCAGACTGCAGGACGCGCAGTAGGGCTTGCACAGAGGCAGCTTCGCGACCGTCTTGTACCCACGATCGATAGTAGGCAAACGACGACGTGGTGTTGAGGAAGGGTTCCCCCTTCCCGACTGACCGGAAGAGCAGCGTGTCCCCAACAGCAATCGATCCGAGTGACTCGGTCAGTTGGCGTTGACTTGGTACGTGTTTGAGCTCCAGGGAGATGTATACCAGGCTCCATACTGCGTTGAATACAGATGATGATCGTTAGATCCAAAGCTTCTCATCATCGGCGCGATAGATAACTTACGGTGGCCAAGAGTGTCCACTTCCTGTCCGCAGGAGTCCAGGTTCTCAGCGTGGAAGACGAGGTTCTCATCGATAAAGTTGGCAGGTAGCTTCGCTTGCTTGAGCAGCGTCTGGGACTCCATTGCTCGCTTGATCTCTCGTACGACTTCGTTCTTTGCGACCGCGACACACTGAGCGATCGAAGGCGACTCCATGGTCGCTTGCTTCACAAACGCGTCCACTGCGCCACGGAATCCACGCAGCAAAGCCACGTACAGCGCGATCAGGACTTGTGTATCGATGGCTGCATCAGGCTTGTCTTCGCCTCCTTTGTTCGATGCTTCCTCTTGCTCATGCACCAGAGCGTCTTCATCCACGACGCGAGGTGCCATCGTTCCAGTAGCAAGGAAATACGTGCGCGAGAATCGCACGCCACTGAATGGGTCCTCGCTCTGGACGAGCATGTGTGTGGCAGGGCGATCAGCACTGACCCCTGAGTTCTTCAGGAACGCAGTGGATAACGACTTGGCGCTTGCTGCCAGTGAGGAGCGCTTGCCGAATAACACGCGGCTTCCACGGTGGTCTGGCATCGCGACGCCCTTGGCTTCGTGCTGCGTCGTGCCAAACTCGTAAAAGCTGATCAGATCTTCACCCATCTCAGCCTCGCTCTTGCTGTTACGCGCTGCTGGCGTCTCGGCATGGTCGAGTTTCATGAGGAACTGGTTGTAGTGATGCGTGAGCAGAGGAGCGACTTCGGTGGCGACCCGCTTCGCAGTGAAGTCGTCGAGTTTGGTGAGCTCTTGACGGATTAGCGTGGACACGTTCACGATCTGGTGGTTCATTGTGAAGAAACCCTTGCCATTTCCGCCATCCTCGAGACCGTACGACTGCACGAGCGGCCACTTTTCCGGGATCATCGGGTCATGAAGGTCCTTGCCTTTGGCATCCACTCCGTACGGAATGCCGATCCGCTTCACGTGGCTCACCATCTCTTTAAACGCACGGATCTTGCGCGCCTCCTGTTGGTCTGGATCCATGGCGTCATGGTACGTGTACTCAGTGACGTTGCGCCATTGCGAGATCATAGGCAGGATCTTGACAGCCGCGTCGCTCTCGGATGAGTAAAAGATCGAGATGCGATGGCGAGTGAGCAGCACCACGACCTCTTCCAGTCGATCATTCTCTTCAGAGAGCACCTGCTCGCCGAGGAGTTCCTGCCCAGAGCTTCCAAGTAGAATGTACTTGAGTACGCCCTGCGATAACGTCGAATGGTAGCTGTCGACTCCGCCAATGATCAAGAGGCCATCGAAGCCAGGGTCCTTGGTCGATGCAGCGCACAGAGCCTGCAGCCGCTGCACGCGTGCAGCACTATCACAACCACCAAACTCCACATCTTTCCACCCCATCCGTGCTGCACTATTTCTTCTTGCGCTCTTCGTGTTGATGAGCTCCATGAACGGTCGCGTCGCTTCAAGATCCAATTATTGGATAGTTTTAATACCCAATAATTGGATCAAAAGATCAAGCGTATCCAATATATTTCAGGGGATTCGTCCTCTGCGCTAACTTTGGCATGTGATTGCGTGGTGGCTGAATCTCCACGTCGCACGGATCAGAAGGAGCCCAGCAGGATCTGTGGTCGCCTATTGAAGCACGTGGACCGGTGTCCTTGCCATGGGGCAGACTTCGACTAGGCTCAGTTCCATTCTACTCTGGCGACTGCGGGGTCGACGCTCTCGATCTCGTGATGGGCGTGCGCCTCAAAGATATCGATAGCAACCGAGTGGATACGGCAGTCAGCGGGAGAGTGGTCCCAGTGCCGACCCTCAAGTTTTCGCGCCACGCCAACGCCGACCACGACCACCAGGTGCACACGCTTGACGAGTTCTATGAGCAATCCAAAGACGAGGATACCCCACAAGAAGACGATCATGACGATGACCAGCTCGAGGAAGAAGCGACTCATGAAGACACCCACACTAGCGACAAGAAACCCTTACTGCAAGAGACAAAGATGACCCGTTCGAGCTCTAAGTGCAAGCAGAAAGAAGCCGCAGCCAAGGCCACGTCTTATCCAGCGACGTCGTTCAGTGCCACGATGGTCCCAGTTACGTCTACCTCGCCAACGCTGGCAGCGCGAATGTGGAAGATGCGTGGGCTCGGCTACATAGTGTTTGCGGCACTCAACATGAGCCTCATGTCGGCGTGCATCAAGTTCGCGACGCACCACGTCACCTCCCACGAGGCAGTGTTCTGGCGCACGTTCCTCACGTGGCTTCTGAATGTCGTAAGTGTCTTCTTATTCTTCTACAGAGTGCCTCTCGTCCAGCGTCTGACTTACCGAGTGACGACTGTATCCAGGTTGTTGTCCGACTCAACAAGGTGGATCTCATCGTCGCCCCGGCGCATCGCAAGATCCTACTGTTCCGCTGCTTCATTGGCATGACCTGCATCAGCTTGTCGTACTACGCGTACTCCAAGATGGTGCTCACGGATGCCATCGTGATCATCTTCACGAGCCCTGTGCTTACATTCTTCCTGGTAAACCGTGTGCGATGAGTGCCTCCATGATTTACTCATGTTCACGTGCTGCGATTCCTGTAGGGTGCTGTGCTCCTCGGCGAGACGATCGAACGAGTCGACTTTGTGTGCGCCCTCGTCTCCTACGTTGGCGTCATGTTCGTCACGCGACCAGCCATGCTGTTCCCACAAGGCGCCTCAGCCAAGCACAACGACTCAGCCGCGGTACTGTGTGCTCTTGGTGCTGCGGCGACCCAGGCGGGCGCCTACATTGCCATGCGCAAGCTGCACGATGTCCACTACATGGTCATCTCGCATTATTTCTCCTTGTTTGGGATCCCGTTCTCGCTCGTGACGATGCGGATCTTCGGTGCCGTAAGTGGAGCCATATTATTTCTGCTGTTCGGTCTAGCACCTGACTGACACGTCTGTGGTGCAGCCTCTTCGCATCCCGGAGCTGTTCAGCGTGCAGCTGGCGCTGGTGGCCAGCGCATGCTTCTCGTGCGTCGGTATGCTCTTCCTCACGCGCGGTTTCCAGATGGAGAAGGCAGGTATCGCGTCCGTGATGCGGTATTGCGACGTCGTGTTTGTGTTCATCCTCGACACGACGTTCCTTGGTGAAGAAGTGGACGGGTATAGCATCTTGGGTGGCGCCATCGTACTCTCTGGTGCGGTGATCATCGCGGTCCGACGAGCAAGGGCTAAGAAGTAGTAGACTATGAAAAATTATGAGGATGAAGATGATACGTGCATTTTGCAGCGTGTATTCGTGGGTCGATCTATGGAGTACAGACTACAGGTACCGCAATCAATGCAGGCCGAAACCGGAAGAAGGCGAGAGGCTAGAGCATTGGTGATGCTCTACGGCTCCATTGTTCCGTACGATCGCTTGGGCGTGCAGATCGGCGAAGCTCGCGGTGTGATGCTTTGGCGCAGCGTGAGCTTGTAGTCTGGGTACTCATCGAGGTCAACCACGGGCTCGCGCCACTTGGCCAGCATGTCCGGAGTCCACACGAAGATGAACACTCCGACACAGAACGCGGCGATGAGGTGGCCGCAGACGGCGGCGGGGATCACGCAGACTGGTGAAACCTTCGCGACGGGGATGAGCACCCACCAGAGCACGTAGACGTTGTACAGCGGCAGCACGACGCGGGCGAAGAACCAGGAGACGTAGGTCGCGTAGTAGAAGAACTGGTGGAGTTCAGACTTGCCGTACCCGAGCTGTTCCAGGAACGTCGCTATGTTGAGCGGGATCACTGCAATCTCCACAAGGAGGAAGAGCGTGAGCAGGTACGCGTCCACGTCACAGCCTGAGTGGAAGTTGTAGATCAAGTAGGGTGTCCTAGGGTCCATCAGTCAGCCACTCGACGAGACGCAGTCGAATCACTACGATCCAACTCACATGGCAACCACGTGGTGCACGAAGAAGACGCGCCACATTGGAACCCGCCAGCGCACAAGCACGTAGATGTCAAAGATGAAGTACCCACACGCTGCCATTTGAGGAAGCAAGCGAATGATAATCGTTAGTGTGCGTCATAATGAAGGGACAACTCGCAGACTCACAAATGGAGAAGAAGGTGCGCGCGACATCCATCGATTTCAAAGGGAGGTAGTTGCTGTCCCAGTCTTCCCAGAGCGCGACGTACAGCATGCCCGGTACGATGATCAGCGAGTGCAAGGTCGAGTTGACACTGTTCGAAACGATGCGTTAGAACCTCACTCTTCCTGTGATGCGCACACCACAAATCAAACGCACCGCGATGCCCAGTCGCCCTGTTCTGCGATGGAGAAGTCGCGGAAGACTGGGACGTGTTGCCACGACAGCTTGAGCGCGACGCGGAAGATGACGGCGAACGCCGCGATCGCGACGAGCAACACGGCCAACTCGTGCGCGGGCATCGTGGGTCCTGTCTATTTGATTCGTTTGCTGCTGCTGGTGGTCTTGAAGTGGGGGCTACCGGGGGGAGGGCCTGCTGCGTGCGGTGCCGGTGTTTCCGTCGTCAGCAGATCGCAATGCTCTTCGTCCACTCTTCGTTTTTGCCGTGTGCCTGCTCATGCCACGACAAGCGCTCGTCCCATCTCCATGGTCATGGGGAAGGTCTACTCCTCCCATTAGGAGGCAGAATGATGGTCTCTGTATCCTAACTCATTCAATTTCATCCAACCAAACTGCCGTGTTTGGATTCCGAAAGTGATTAGGGGAAAAGCAGACTGTTGGTGGCATCAAGATGGCTACAGTTGTGTCTATTTCAGTACATATTGGATGGATACACTGAAATAAGGTGTTCACAGGTGGCTTGAGGAAACCAAGGCGATGACCTAGATGAGAAAGTAGTCGGCATCGCTCGTGATGCGCGCGACGCTTACGTGCGCATGGTCCCCCAGGCGAGGCAGATGATGTGGCGTAACGATCTCCAGCTCTGGCGCCTGTCGCTGCTTCCGCTTGTGCGCGGCGATCGCGATCGCAGCGACCGCACACGAGGTGGCGACGACAAGCTGAATGATCATCGACCACGACAGCGAGCTTTTTGTCGGCGCGGTAGCTCCCGCTGTGGCGTCGTCACCACTGCTAAGAGACAGCGCAAGCGTTGACGTGTTCAGTCTGGTGCATAACGGTAAATGCGCGGTCTTCGAATCGCCGTTCCAGTCGTTCGTCTTGCATAGTCGACACATAGTGTACGCTAGACAGCCCGTGAGATTGAGCGATGCAGCGTTACAGCGGGCATCGCGGATCGCCGACACGTTGGATAGGCCGAGAATCGACGGAACCTCGGCACAAGGTGTCGACTCGTTGATCGGCGAGCCAGCCAAGAACGGACACACCGGCAGCGATGCGCTGCGGCGAGTCTCGCGATACTTGCAGTAGCGACACGGCGATCGCGCGAAGCAGCCTTCCTGTGCAGCATTGGTGCATGTGTCGTCGGTGAACGCGGAGATTCCAGACTGCGCGTCGCCGAAGGAAACGCTGGTAGCACAGCTCAAGGTGGTGGTGTCCTGGAAGGGCTTCCCGCCCATGGACGACGAGATGACGTACGCCGGGCACAGCACAAAGTTTTCGACAGTATCCCCCGCGTCCATCTCTCCATCGTCTTGGAAGATATCCACCGCGTCGGATGTTCGACAGTATCGGCAAGAGTCGGTGAAACAGCCAACGTCGCCGCTGGGTTTCGAGCAGCTCAAGTCGGTAAACCCGAAGATGCCGGCGACGTTCTCCTCCAGCGAGACCATGTGCGAGCAAGTGTCGATCGCATCGACAACGGAGAGGTGTGCTGGTGTGGATTCCAGCAGCAAGCTCTCTGGCGCCGTCTCGAGATGCGAGGCGACGAGTTCAGTACAGTTCTTCAAGTGAGCGGATTGGGTGGTCGTTCTCGACTTGCAGTATCGACAGGAATCTGTGACGCAGCCGATACCACCGGAAGTTCTGCAGGATGTCTCGGTGATAGCAGTGATCCCAACAGCCACATCACCGGACGAAGCAAGCCCTCTACATGGATCCTGGTCGATCGCAATGGCCGGAGACTGATTTGTTGGAATGTTCGAGACCGCCGCGCAAGGCATGTACGGCGATGACTCAGACGAACCATTGACGCTGCAGAAACGACAAGTCGACGAGAGACAGCCAAGGCCTCCGTTCTTGCAGCCAGTATCGGTGATTGCTGTCAGACCTTGACTAGTATCACCCGACGAAACGAAGTGCCAGCAGAAGTCGATAGGATCTCGGGCTGCCCCATTGCTAGGGCTAGTCACAGCGTTTCGAATCGCGTCGTTCGAGCACGGAAGAAGATGACTTGACTGCGAGGTGAGGCTCGTCCGACAGTATCTGCAACTGGGGCTGAAGCAACCAACACCTCCGAGCTCACACAGCGCATCCTCGATCGCACCGATGCCCGCAGTTCTGTCGCCAGCAGGAACAGCCGCAAGACACGGAATATCAGTGGTCGAAGGGGGATCTGGGAGTGGCGCGGCTGGTGGACTGGTGCCCACCACTGACGATACCGCTGGGGACGGAGTCTCGCCTTGCGGAAGATCCGCTGGAGGCGACGTCGTCTTCAAGTTCGAACATTGAAGATATGCAGATCCTGCATAGCTTGGCGTGCCGCAGAAGCGACATCGGGTGTTGATACAGCCTTGGCCAAGCGACGAACAGGTGTCGTCTTCAATTACTTCGATGCCGGCTGCGATGTCTCCGACGGAGACAAACTCATCACAAGTGCCTTGCGGGGTAGGAGTGTTCGTGTTTCCAAGATCAAATGGACAGAAGCCGAACGGGACCTTCGCCGCGCTAATTGTGAGCTTGCAATAGCGACAGGAGTCGCTGTAGCAGCCGACTCCTTTGCACGGAATCTCCGAGTACGCGAGGATCCCCATTTTGCGGTTGCCTGCGTCCATCGTGTGAAGACACGGATCGTCAATCTCACACCAATCCACATTGTCCGCGGCGTCTGGAGCTGTTGCCTCGTGCCTGAAGCGCGTATCGAGCCAGTCTTCGTCGTCAACTCTCTCGTACAGGGCCGGCAGAAGAGTGGACACGACAGGATCTGCAACGCCGCCTAGCTCTGGGATCGATGCTTCGATAAGGATCGACAAGCAACCTTGACTTGGGCATGCTGCGTCGGGGCCGGAAGGATCTGCTCTTTCCTTGAGTACGACCCACAACATGGATTGGGCATCATCAAACCAGAAGCAGCCCGTGCATGCTGTCTTCGATTCCATCGCAAGAGAACTTGCATCAAGGCCGATGCCGTCTTGGTTTGTGACACGAGTGATTTGCGCAGATACTGGGTACACGATTCCGATTCTGAAGACGTCGTTTGTTCGCGATGTCGAAAAGACGAGTTTCAAGTGTGCTGGGGTTTGCTCGCGGAACTGCATCAAGTACGTCGCTCCAGGGGAAATGATGGGATGGTACAACCAACCGTTCGACGCTGGGATATACTGCCCGGCAAACTGAAGCCTCGCTGCCGCGTCTTTCCCTTCGATACGATGGATGATCATTGGGCCAAAGTGAGTGGGGTCGGTGTTCCTGTCGACGTTGATGACATCCAAGTTGATATACCGATGCGGACACGCCAAGCCCCATTGAAAGCTGCGTGCGCATTGTCGCGTGTCGTAATACCCCCAGTCAGGGAGCAGCGTCGCACCAGGTCGTCCCGAGATATCACCATCCGCGTCAAGCATCGATGTCGAAAGTCCTCCGTCACCTTCGCGATCGCTCACGTGAAACATGTAGTCGGTCTTGTCAAAGGTGACGTTCTTGGCGACAATGCTTGTGGACATCGCAAACGTGTTGAAGAGCCGCGTACCGAGAGCAGGGTTGATGACGTCAAGGCATCGCTGCGAGTACCATCGGGAGAAGGTACAGTTGGTGACATACATGGGGCCATCATACAGCGTGATCGCCATCCTCGCGTTCTCGGTACGGTCAACGGCGCTGTCGGATCGGTTCTCGAGGTAGTTGATGAACTGCCACCGGGAAACCACGAGGTTGCCTCGATTCGCGGTGCTGCCGACGAAGCGCGAGTTGGTCACGTAGTTCTCAATCGACTGTGATGAAGTGTCGCCTCGTGTGAGTACCTGGACGCCTTCCGTCACATCTCCAACCACCCAGTTGTCCAAGACTACGCGAAGCATCCGGAGCCAAGCCCCCTGTCGACTGTGATGTACTGTGAAGTCGCTGATCACTGGCATCGTATCTGGCATGTACGTGAACGGTGGAGAGTACCGCTGCTGTGGGTAATCAAAGGCGTCAAGATCAGGGCTGTCAACTTTGAAGCCAACTTCAACGCTATGGGCAGCGTTGCGACGCATATCACCCAGCGGAAGCTTGAAAGGGTGGATGCCATCGTAGGTGCGAGTCACGTAGCTCTGCCCCTTGACCTCCAAGCGCGTGTGGATCCAGAACGCCGAACCTTCGACACCTGCGACGACATTGTCCGTGATCGTGTTGACCGGGTTGGTGATGTAGAAGGCACTCAGTGAGACCTGAGCATCGGATCCAAGCCGCACGTGCGTGAGTTTCTCTTTGACCAGCACGATGAGATTGTGCCGGATGACGTTGTCTCGCTCAGCTCCGTCTTCCAGCATCACCGCGTGGCCCGTGATATTGAACGCAACGTTGCCTTCCACGTACACTCCCTGGGTCCCGTGAATCGCGATCGCGCGAAAGTTGGAGTCGTGGATCGCATTGTGCCTCAGAAGCGTGTCACTGGGAACGCGACCACACAAGTGAAAGTGCAGAGGATACCGGCCCAGCTGATCGCCTTGGCCAAAGTTCTGCAGCTCCACGCCTTGGATCTGAACGCGTTTGAAGTTGTTGTGGAAGATCATGTGGCCGCCGACGTCCGGAGCATCGTCGAGCTTCTCGTCGCATCCGCGAAACACGATGCTTCTGGACAACAGCCCCACCTCGCCACGCTCGTCGACGCCTTCGGTGATGTGCCCATAGTGCATATACTTCAGTGGTCGGTCGATCGTTACGCAGGAGGACGAGATTCCAGTGATGGTGCGCTTCTCCGCTTGGTGGGGATCAAAATCCGTTGATGGAAGCACGATTTCGTCTCCAATCTCCCAGCCACTTGGCAAG
The DNA here is from genome assembly GCA_023337575.1 of Pythium chondricola. Lineage (NCBI taxonomy): Eukaryota > Oomycota > Peronosporomycetes > Pythiales > Pythiaceae > Pythium > Pythium chondricola. The sequence goes on from JAADXF010000019.1 coordinate 46,848, forward strand.
TCAAAGACAAGGCACGTGTCTCCAGCATGCGCGGTGTCTTGAAGGCGAGTCCACGTCCGAGAGTTCGCTCCCTTGGCTCCAAAGAGAGCGATCGATCCGCCCCCCTGCACTGTGACACCTTTGCGGCGATCATCTGCCGCCAGGTAAGTGGACCCACACGCCAGTTCGACGATGGCCTTCTTGGTGTACGGCGCATGCGCTTCTCCGATTCGAAACTCTCCGAGCACATCGATGTTCCCCACCGTCAAGGTCGTGTCCGCCTCGCTGTCGATTGTGAGCACTCCGCCAGCGGCTACTTCAAGCGATCCAGCGACCGAGTTGCTTCCCCGAAGCACCAGCGTATCTCCGTCTTTGATGACAACGTCTCCTGCCTCGACATGGTCTTCCCAAACGATTCTGTCTGCAGACACCAAGGTCGGACAGGCCAATAGTCCAGCGCACAGTACCAAGCTTCTGGTGATGGGAGCCATCTCTCTCGTTGGGGTAAACTCCACTGACGAGTGTGCTGTGATGAGATTCGCCAAATGGCTGTTTGGACCACGCTCGCCAGAACCGCCAAGGGCGTGCGGAACGTGTCACTTAGCGACATGCGCAAGACATTCTGATGCTAGCGCCTGCTTTGCGATCGCACAGACAGAGTGGGGTAACCGCTCGCAGGGAGTGAGTGGCACCTGATAACCTACGTATCTCTCCGCATCCATTCAGCCTTCAAAGTCCAGCGTTGATGATCACCAGCCGCCTCGACTCGAGCGAACGGGATCGAAGGCAGCTAGAGTGGGCAGTCACGAACAGTCCGAGAACTCTTCCTGTGCTCGTGGAAGAGTCACCTTTCGGCCGTTTGCTCTTCTCTGCGTCGACTCGGTTTCGGCGAAGGTTCACCTGTGGCATGAGTTCAGTGCCAGTGGTTGCAGTGAAGTGCAAAGCACTGGGATGCTAAGCTACTTCATTTTCACGGCAAGCGGTCAAGCGAATCCAGTCTGTGTGGAGGAGTGATGTGGTTCACACGAGAGTGACTTTGCTCGACACCATCTTTAGCGCAACACGCCACCGGCTATTGTTGGGTCGAACGTTGGGGGTGATAAAAGCGACTGGCTTCGTGGACTAGAGTTGCGCGGTTGGGTGCCCTCGAGCTACCACGAATTGTCCAAGCATCGCTGGTACGATGGAGGCCACCCGTGGTGGTGGGAGCCGCTCCGAGGCGAACGATTCGGTCAAGGTCGTTGTGCGCGTGCGGCCTCTCAACGGCAAAGAGCGGCATGAGCAAACCAAGAGCTGTGTCCGTATCACGTCCTCACCGGACGGGCTCAGCTCCAACAACATCCCCGAAGGCCATGCTCCACAGCAGTTGATTGTCGGCAAAGACCGAGCGTTCACGTTTGACGAGGTGTTTGGGATCGACAGCACACAGAAGGTATGCTACTCTTCCATGCAGCCCCCCCCTCATGTAGCCATCTCTCATGCTTGTGTGGTGGTAGGATGTGTATCGCAACACTGTCGAGCCGCTCGTTGATGGATTCCTCGAAGGCTACAATGCGACCGTGCTAGCCTATGGCCAGACTGGCACTGGCAAGACCCACACCATGTCGGGAACGAGTGTAGACCCGAAGGGAGGCAAGAGTGACGACCTCCCTGGTATCATTCCCCGGGTAAGTAGATGAGTTAGCCTTTTGCACAGAAGTTGACGTACGTCGAACTGACTCTACTCTTCTCTATAGGTGATTCGAGCCACCTTCGAGAAAATGCAAAACAACCAGCAACGAAAAGAGTACAGCCTTCGTGTCGAGTACATTGAGATCTACAATGAAGAGCTACGTGACTTGCTGCACCCAGAGACACCATCCAAGCAGCTCTCGATCCGAGAAGACGGCGAGGGAAACATCGTGATGGCAGGTGTCAAGTCCGAGGTCGCCCAGACGAAGGAAGCGGTGCTGCGACTGCTGACACTTGGTGGCGCCTCAAGAGTGACCGGAAGCACGCTGATGAACGAGCAGTCGAGTCGCTCTCATGCCATCTTCAGCTTGATCGTCCACCAACGTGATCTCGCAACAGGGGAGTGTCGGAAGGCCAAGTTCCACCTCGTCGATCTTGCTGGCTCTGAGCGTGCGAAGCGAACCGGCGCGGTGGCTGGGCGATTCAAAGAATCCGTTAGTATCAATCAAGGACTGCTGGCGCTGGGCAATGTCATCAGTGCCCTCAGTGACGAGAAGCGGAAGCTTGGGGCGACGAGTGATCGCACGGCGAGCGGCACAAGTTCATCTACTGCCGTCCACGTGCCCTACCGAGACTCCAAGCTTACGCGGCTCCTGCAAGACAGCCTCGGTGGCAACGCCAAGACACTGATGGTTGCATGTGTGAGCCCCGCAGCGCTGAACTTTGAAGAGACGCTGAACACGCTCAAGTACGCGAACCGGGCCAAGAACATCAAGAATCGGCCGATCGTGAACCAGCAGACCCAAGAAGAGAAGCAGAAAGCCGACGACGAAATCGCGCGCATGAAAGAAGAGATCGCGTTGTTGCAGTCACAGTTGCAGTCGACATCGCACCCGGCAACACCAAGCACGGCGGGCACCAGCACTTGTCCGGAGACGTCTTCGTCTTCATCCTCACGCCACCGTCGCCATTCTGTGGCAGTGAGTACGTCGACTGCGTCGGTACATCACGACGCCGCGACGGAACAGGAGCTAGCGCACCTACGGAAGAAATGCCGTGCATACGCAGACACGATTGAAGCGATGCGTGGTCTCAACGTGGACGCCATCACGTCGCTGGTCGCGATGGAGCGAGAGATCAAGCCACTGGGTCGTCCTGTGCAGCACCAGCTCAACGAAATCGTCAAGATGCTCAATGCCGCGGTGCAGACAGTCGGGAGCGTCGAGTCGTCACTGCGAAAGTCTCTCAGTGTCGTTCCTGGTGAGGGAGAAGGAAGCAAACTGCGTGGCTCGATGCAGAAGGAGAGCGCCAGTGTGGATGATGAGACATACAAGCGCTTGAAGAAGGAACTGAACGAAGCCAAGTCGAATCTCGCCCGTGACGAGCAGATCTTTGAGATGAAGAACGCCGAGATCAAGCGACTCCAGGAGTGTGTGGGTGAGGCCAAAGTCAAGAACGAGAAGCTGATCCAGCGCGTCCAGGAGCTCGAGCGCGGCGGCCAATTGTGGTCCAACCCACGGCACTCCGTCGATGGGTCACGTGCTACAGGGGACCAAACCCGCACGAGTGGAAACCTTCCAAAACCCAGTAAAGCGGATCCACAACAAGCGTCAAACACCTCGACAGACCGGGTGCACCACAGTGTGGAGCTGGATCCATCGAACAAGGAGGACGCGCTGACCAAGCGCTCGACTTCGTCGCGTGGGCTGTTCACGAAGCGAGCAACCACAGGAGGGATGCGCCAATCACAAGAGGATATCGTGCTACTTGGCAACGAAGAGGACGAGGCCATGGCGCCACGAGTCACCAAGACGCAAGGGAAGCCTGGCCAGATCGTTCGTCGAAGCGGAGGCGGTGCAAGCCATCGTAGCTCGGTAGCAGCGAGCGAGGAGCAGGACGGCAGCATGAGCAAGATGGAGAAGATGCTCGCGACGCTGCGCGCCAAAGTAGAAGAGCTGCAGCACCAGAATGTACGTAGTCCTCCTCCACCTCCGCCTGCTGCCCCTGCAGCCACACAGCGTGGGCCTGCTCGTTCGTCGTCTACGTCGTCGTTGTTTTCTCGCTTTGCAGCGAGCACACGACGCAAGTCGACACCGAGAGCCGCGCATTAACACACTCCATCCCACCTATTTATTCTAACTACATTTCTTGTATTTGGTTTCCATTCGGTAGGGCGAACTGGTGCATGAGCAAGAGGAAGCCTGCTGTCGCTGGCAGCTAGAGCGGCAGCAGTACGAGCGGCAGTTGAATGACGCTGAGCAGGCCCTTGAAGGTCTACGCAAGGCGAACCAAGCACTTGAGGACACGCTGATCGAACACCCAACAGCCCCACGCGCAGTATGTGTATCAACAAAGAACGAGATCGTCATGGATGCGAACGGTAGACTGGAGACGCCAGAGCACCGACCCACGACCGCCGTCCAGACCCAGAGTCTACCACAAGTCATGGAGCTCTTGGACTCTAGTATTCGTCGCCTGATCGAGTTCAACCAGGCGCGGCAGCAGGTGATCCACTTGATCAAGGAGAAGAAGGTGGCTCAGCAGAATGCGGACGAGACCAACCGCCGACTGAACGCGATCGAGATGCAGAAGCTGAGGCAGAGCATGCAAGTGCGAGAGAGTATCGTGGATGTCTCAGCATCGCTACGATCGATCAACGACCAGATCCAGCGTGAGACCAAGACCGTCGAGGAGATCGAGCGGCTCACCAAGCTCCGGGACCGTGCCGAGAAGAAACTACGCGCACTGCGTCGTCAGGAGGAGCGAGAAGAGTTCTTGGACAAGGGCACACAGCAAGAAATGGCTGATCTCGAAGAGCTGCTTGAGGATCTCAACTCGCATATCACCTTCCAGGACGCCGAGCTGACGACTGCGCGACAGGAGATGGAGAGGATCCGGGAACGCGCGCAACTGGATGAGCAATCACCTCTTGCTTCGATGACCCAAGCTCTCGTGGATCATATCGGGGTCTCCTCCCGGCACTCGGTTGTGGCGGCTGCGATGATCCAAAAGTGCCTGGAAGATATCGCTCGTCTGCGCGCGAGAGAGCAACAATTACTGAGCCAAGTGAATGAACACGAGGCTACGATCCTGGAGCGTGACGCAGCGCTGAACCAGTTGGAGCACGGGCTGCTGGCGGCGCGGAAGGAGTTTGATCGTAGGCTGCAGCTGCAAGTACAGGAGAGTCGCGAGGCGATCGAGGAGCTCCAGCGCCAAGTGGATCAACTGAGTACGGGAGCGAAGGACCGCCGTCACTTGGACAAGCTGCAGCCGCAGTCACTCGAGCTAGAATCTGTCAAAGACGAAGAGTGGCAGAAACTGATCGTGAGCAACCAAAAGAAAGACGAGTACATCACGACGCTGGAAAAGCACGTGGTGTTTTACAAGGCCAAGGCCAAGCAGATGCAAATGCAGCTCCAGCAACTCATCCGTGACTCGGCAGGCAACCAAGAAGACCACGGCGACGTGCATGAGGACAGCGCGCAGCTGAAGAAGCGCATCCAGCAGCTCGAGGAGGCCAATGATGCCCTGATGAAGGATCTCGCGACCGCCAAGGTGAGTGGATCCTGGGGACGAAAACAACACCAATAATTATTGTGGATTCACACGGCCTCTGTATGTGTAGGTATACCTACGTCTTTCCAAGAGCCGCAGCTCTGCAGAAGGAGCTCAGGTCGTTCGCGTCTCCAAGAGTGAGCTGCGAGAGCTGCCACAGCCACCGACCAGTGCTACTAGTAGTGCTCGAGATGAGGACTGAGTCCATGAACAGCAGCCAATAATTATTGTGTGCTCATAATGTCACTACTGGTTATATTAATAATATTCAGCGCATATAAACGTCAAGTCAAATATGGTCACTATTTCGAAGCGACTTGTCAATCGACCTCGTCCAGCAAGAATGACGGATATACCCACTCCTCCTGCGGCGTCTTCTCCGCGCTCTGCGGTACCTCGCAGCATATTTTTACCGACGCCGCTAGAGAGCGAGCATCTGCACAAGGTGTACGATGAGATTGCGCCTCATTTCAGCCATACGCGCCACCATCTGTGGCCGCTGGTGACCCAATTCCTGCATGCACTCGAACCGGGGTCGCTAGTCGCTGACGTCGGCTGCGGCAATGGCAAGTACCTGCGCGTGAATCCGTCGTTGTGCATGATCGGATCAGACCGAAGCATCCCGCTGCTCGCGTGCTCATCCGTTCACAGCGATGAGTACGTTGTCGCCAAGCCTTGGTGCCTCACCAATTAATTTTAATTGGTTGTTGCCATGCTGCGTGATTGATGCCCATCAGGATCTTCAACATGTTTGGCTGCGACGCGCTCCGCGTATCACTGCGCACAGATTCTTTCGATGCAGCGATCTCCATCGCAGTGCTGCACCATATCTTCACCGTCGAGCGACGTCTTGCCGTGATCAGGTACGACAGGTACAATAATAATAATAACTATTGTGGCCCATGGTCTCACATATATGTATGAAACCCACCATCCACAGTGAACTCGCTCGGATAACTCGCGTCGGTGGCGAGATCTTCATCGTCGCCTGGGCATTCGAGCAAGACGAGACGTCCAAGCGCCAATTCGACCAACAGGACGTGATGGTGGAGTGGAAACTGCAAGCGAAGTATGCCAAACCAAGCGGCTCCCCTGCTGCTGCCGCTGACAAGCCAGTGGATACCACCGCACACGCAAAGAAAGACAAGACCAAGCGCTGGGTCGTGTACCAGCGATACTGCCACGTGTACAAGCGAGGCGAGCTCGAAGACCTCGTCGCGCAAGTGCCAGGGCTCCACGTAGTCGAGACCAACTACAGCAAGTCCAACTGGTGCCTACGCGTCGCACGCGTGTAGGTCTCTTCTACTCGTGCGTCATCTATAGAGTACCATAGAGGGATAGAGGTTGTTCAGGCTTACAGGTCACTTGGCAATAGAGTGACCCATGTTGGTGTTGCCAGTTGAGGACAGTTACGTGACCGTTGGATGAACGACTGCTGCAGTTGCGGCACAGGAAGAGATGAGAGCGGAGAGTGACGATGACGAGCGATCCAAACCTGTTGACGAGTCCAACGATAGAAGAAAGCAAGATGACGAGTCTGCGAGTGGTAGTGACAGTGGGCTCGACCACGCCAGTGAACAGGAGTCTACCGGGGATGAGGCTAGTGACCACGACGCGAGTGATGATGATGGTGAGGGCGACGACAGTGACACGGAGACCCAGCGCTTCAGCGAGAGCGCCCACCGCTTCGCGTGGTTCGTACCGCATTTCTAATTGAAAACACTGGGCTGGGTGGACGATCTCATCTCGTTGGCATTGTTTTGTTTATAGTCGGTGTGTAAAGGCTGGAGAGTTCAGCAAGGCGCTTGGTGCCGTCATGAAAGTGGTGGAACTCAGCGACCTCGCGAGTGTTGCCAGTCGCCAAGCGCTGCTCTTAGCCACTCAGATTCTAAGCGTGCTGAGGCAGGAAGACCGAGCACGCACGTGTCTTCTGGTGAATGATGGCAACACACGACGGCCACACTGAGCTGGATGGATTCACCAGGCGTCTTTGGTTTTCATAGGAGATATGGACGTCGATGCCTCCACCGTACACTACGCAAGACGCGCAGCTCTATCTTGTACGATCGGTGTAGGCGGCATTCTCTCACTGTCGCTCACATATTGCCTCGGTGTATCTCCAGGCGATGCTGTACGAGAGAACAGAGCAAGCAGTGCTTACCAAGTACTGGATCACAAAGGCCCTCGGCGTCTCTGCTTCGATTCCAACCCTTCTAGACACCTGGCGACGGCTCGGAGACAAGGCCTACGACCACAGTGACTTGATATTCGCACGTGATGCCTACACCAAGGTCTTCAACGTGGTTACGTCCTCGCTTCAGGCATGGCCAGGCGAGGCGCTCCTCGCTCTCCTTCCGTTCGTCTCACGATTCCTGACGACGCTCGTGTCCGTCGGAGACCTGCGACTTGACTACCAGTACTACTGCCAGTCTGTCGCTCTTGAACTGGCGATTGTGCTTATGGATTCAGGGGAACAACAACGCGTGCCACCGATCCAGCAGCGTGTGGTCGACCTCAGCTATCTGCGGCTTCGTCACGTGTACTTTGAATCATTCCCCGCGCTCTACCACTACCTGTTCGAAGAAGAGGATTGGTTCGTAGGAAGAATCTCACGGGCGTGGCGTGTCTTCCAGGCCCGTAGAACACGAAGGCGAATGATTCAGGATCGAGAGCGCGAGCGAGCAGAAGCAGCATTGACAGAGGCGGCGACCAAGAAACCTCAGTGCCACAGGAAGGAGAAGGCACTCAAGAAGCCTGCGCCACCGTTGGTTGTCCCCAGAGATCTACACGACAGCGAGCTGGAGGCGCTCCGACGGAAGACCAAGGCCCGCGTTGAGTCGCTGCGACGCTCGCCTTCCAAGCGCCTTCTGAAGGCGTCATCGCCGAGCAACCGGCAGGCTCAGCCGGTGCCCAATAACCCTTCAGTCAGTATCACATCCCCCACTCGTCGAAGACTGGAGCTCGTGAAACGCCACCGTGTCGTAGACGCAGTCACCGAGGATCCTCCAACTCCGTGTGAAGAGAGACCCTCCAGTGCCGACACCACCTCCACATTGCTGGACATCTATTCGTTCCCACGGATGAAAACCCATCGCCAGCAGTTCATCGATACGGTGGGAAGACCACAGGGCGCTGCTGACTTAGACACGGAACTTGAAGAGATCGAGGCGTTTGCTCGAATGGCTCATTATCGCAGCCGTGTGATTGCCAAGCTGCCTGACGTAAAGCGACTCGAGGAGCTCCACGAAACAAAGGTCGCCCCCGAGTGGCTTCGCCGGTTGAATCACGTCCTCGAGTTCATTCAGGAGAATCAACGGCAGCAGAGCATTGCGCTCTGGGCGATGAAGAGCCACTTCTCGCAGATCCACACGCGGGTCGTGCTGCAGCTCACCAATGTCCACCAAAACTACGTTTTGCAACATGGCAAAACGATGTTTACGGTTCGCCTGATGCAGTTGATCAAGCGATTGGAGACCTGGCAGCTCGTTGACGTGGATCAAGACATCGTTCGGTCCCTTGAAGCTGTGCGCGCTATCGGCGAGCAAGAAGAAGCACACCGCAACCTCGAGTTTTTCCATGTGCGGCAAGAACAAAAAACGTAAAAATATGTTTTGATCTGGTTGTACAACTTCCTAATCCGGATTTCGCGGCAACTCTACTGGAGCACGAGGCTCTTCAAGGTCGAGACTCGTCCGCAGGGTTCGGTAGACTTCCATTGGACGCCGTGCGCTGGTGGTGGCGATAGTGAGGTGGCATGGAACCACTGGCGGGATCTCCGCGACCTCGGTGGCGATCGTACGCTCCTCCAGCACCATTACCGGAAACATTGCGATCGACGTCCATCATAGAGAATCCACGGCTAGCCCCTTGCGGCCCAGGCGGCAGCATCGATCCTGGTCCGCCACTGCTTCGACCGCTTGGTCGACCACGGAATCGGTCGCCAATCGCTGCTGTTGGTGGCCCACCGCTTGAGCTGCTCCCAGGGGGGCCTCTGTGATCCGCCACTTGTGGGTCACCTCGGCTGGGAGGGTACCGGTTCGAGTAGGATTCGGGGCCAGGACTGTACGGGCCAGTTGCTGACCCAGGCGATGGGCCGCGGTTGTCACGATAATGCCCGTACGCTCCGGGTGGATCACTTGGACCAGGAAGACCGCTCGATGGACCACCAGAGCGGACAGCAGCGTGTGGAGCTCCACGTGGCGCAACGCGATCACCACCATAGTATGGCTCGCCACGGTGGCCCACTGGTGACACTCGAGCATCTGCCATGTACCCAGCCGGAGGAGGTGGTCCGCCACGACCACCCATGGGTTCACGCTGATGCCAGTCTTGGGCATCGTTGTAAACCCTGCGGTGGTGATAGTCCGCGCCCTCTGCTGGCCCTCCTGGTTGGCTGCCACTCCATCTTGGAGTGGCTGATCCGGACGGAACCGTCTCGGGTGGACCTGGGCGCATCGGCGCCGATCGATAATCACTCGGGGCGCGACGGTAGCCATCGACTGGCTCACCACGGGTTGGTCCGCCACTTGGGAAGCGCTCTGGCGGTGCGCTCATATTTTGTGGACCTCCGTACGGATCACGCTCGCCTCGGTCACGATCATCCGCGCGATACGAAACTGGAGGCACGAGTCGTTCATCGGCGCCTCGGCTAGGCATTGCACCGACAGGCGCACCACTGGCGCGCATGATCACGCTAGGACCACCGGTGCTTGGCGCGTATCCATCGTGGGGCCCACCACGCACTCGCTTTGAGTCGTAACTATCTGGTCCATCTGCGGCTGTGGCTGGTGTTCCACGCTTGCGCGACGCCTGCCCAGACGCCTCTGGGAACAGCGAGAGGATCGCCGAGTGGACGTTGGGTGGAAAGCACAGCGTGAGAAGCTCGTTGTCGAATGCGATGAGCTCCACGACGTCAAGTGCGGACGGGAACACGGACCCAGCACCACGGAAGTTGCCTGGAGGAGCCACGAAGCGTTGTTCCGTCCTGGATGCGTTGCTCTGGACCCGCCAGCCTTGACGCAGCAGCACGGGCAGCGCGTGGCTCTCAAAGAGACCGATCACAAACTGCGCCTCGCGCTCACTGATCGCCATCGCGGCGGAGCGGCGAGGTGGGTAGGGCGCTGGTGCTGGTGCTTGGTGCGGCGGCTGCACTCCTGGCGGAGTGGTACCATGCAGTGGCGCCACAAGCAGGTTCGCTAGCGGTGCTGGGGCCACACTGCCTGCCTCCGGGCTGTCTGGTGTACGTTCACTGCGGAAGGATGATGCCACTGGTGGCACGGATGAATCCGCACGCTCGATCTCGTCTTGGATCAGAATCTGGATCGTGTTCTCGATGCTGAGCTCTTCGGCGTCCCCGTCGGCGTACACGATCGTGTAGAGCGAGGTCGGCTCGTCGAACTTGACCACTTGTCCTAGGAAGCGGCCGTGGCCGACAAAGGTCTTGGCGACGCGCAGACCAATGAGATCATCGGCGTAAATCTCACGGCCGTGGAACATGATGCGCACGTCCTGTCCTCCTGGCGACGCGGGCGGCTCCTCCCGCTGGCCACGGCTGGCTTCCTCGTCGCCACGCCCGCTGCTCTTGCTTTGGTGGTTCTCATTCCATCGACGGTCATTGCTCTCGGCACGGTCGCGACTGCGCGAGCGGCTCCGCTCGCGTCGCCACGCTCCTTCCTCCGCTCCGCCACTTCGACCTCCTGCTCCTGCTCTTCCTCCTCGGCGACCACCTCCACGTCCACCACCACTAGAATACATACCAGACGGCGCTGACTCGTCGCCTCCTCGTTTGGCGCTGCCTCCGCTGCGTTCTGCCTCACGACTACGTTCCAGGTGCATCATCGCAGCACGCGAGAGTGATGGTAGCGTCATCGAGCTATTGCGTTCACGGGGCGCGTCACCAGAGCTTGTGCCGTGGCCCACGGCTGACGCGGCGGTCTCTCCACGGCGGCCGCGGCCACCGACCATCTCATCGTCGGTCGCATCTTGGGAGCTAGTCTCCGAACCATCGTCGCTGCGGTACGCTTGCTTGGGGGGCAGGCGACGCGTCGTTGGCGGGGATTTCACCGCGCTGGCGCCATGCTCACTGTCGCTGTTGGTTTCATCTCCATCGAGGTCGTCGCGTGCGTCGCTGGCATCGTCATCGCGGTCGTCAGACACGCGTTTTTTGGACGCATCTTCCTTGGTGGCTCCCTTGCCATTCCGGTCGTTCGCGCGTCCCCGTGGAGACGACGATAAGGCGCTAGAGCGTGGGGACTGTATGCCGTTGTTAGTGTCGGCGCCACCACCGTTCTTGGAGCTCGCTGCGTCCGCCATCGCGCAGGTCGACCAGGACGAATGCGCTTCTTCTCTTCGAGGGGTGACGGGCCCGTTCGTACAACATCGTTTTTCGAGATTTTCGAGATTTCGACTTTAGGGGCGTTATAACCAAACGACCAGAAAACTTGGTATGTATTATCAGAGGTATCAAATCGTATAGTTCGACACATTCATGTACAATACATAGTAAAATATAGATAAAAGAAGGTTAAACAGAATTGTGATCGGTAGCATCGTGAAATATCGGGATTGTGGAGGACACTTTCTTGTTGACAGGTGGTGCTCCGATGGTGAAGACATTTTAAATTTATGAGGGACTCGTCCCTCGTAGTAGACTTGAAATGACATCAGCTTGCGGGAAATGATGCCGAGCTGCTCGACTGCAACGGCAGCGGGTGCTGCTGCGGTCGTCGCGGTCGCTTACTCGCTCGTTCTGCAGCGTTTCAATGCAGTTGTCACTACGCCCTACATGGTGAGCTGCTTGTACTGTGCTTTCTGCGCCGGAAACGCGAGTTACTGAGCGCCACGTATCCGATAGGACGAGATTTTCCATGTCCCTCAGGCACAAAAGTACTGCGCGGGCCACTACAGTGAGTTCTTGTATGCAAAGCTTGTACTGATAAGAGACTGGCACAAACCGCAATGCGCGTCTGTTCTAGATGAATGGGAACCTAAGATCACCACATTCCCTGGTGTTTACCTCGCCGGCGTCGGCATCGCCCATACTGCTCGACTCCTTGGCTTGACGGACGCCGAGTCGTTCTGCTCGACGAGCATTCTACGATTCACCAACATTCTATTCGCGGTCGGGAGTGCATGGCTCATCATGAAGCTTCGTTGCGTGCTCGCGGTATGACGTGTTGCTTTGTCTTTTATCTATCCACGTATTGCGCCTGACGATCCCTCCTCCCTGCCTGCCTGCCTTCCAGCCCAGCGACCGCAATGCCCTCTTGCAGGCAGTGATGGTGCTATCGTTCCCAGTGCTCTTTTTCTTCTCGTTCCTCTTCTACACAGACAGCGGCGCGACGTTCTTTGTGTTGCTGATGTACTACCAAGCAATCAAGGTGGACGTGCGCCTGCGACCCGTGCCAACCACAAGCTTTTTGAGCAGTGCTATTGTGAGTTCATCGCCAATGACGGCATGGACTAAGGCTGACGAGTATTTACATTCATAGACTGGAGCCCTCGCTGTCATCTTTCGGCAGACAAACATCGTGTGGGTCGCGTTCGTCACAGGAACAATCATCGTTCGCTACGTGGAAGCTTCGCATGGCAGTCGCATCTACGGGTCGGTTACCGTAGCAACCTTTGCGTTGCTCATGACCCCCTCACTGACGTTGGATGCTGTTTCCCAGCTCCTCCAAGCAAGATGCCAAACTCAATCCGTCGTCCTTCATCGTCCGCAACTCGTACGTGTGTTCATGTCCGTCCGCTTTGAAGTACTCATCGCCCAATATACTGATGATGCCACTCGTCAGGTTCTCCACGGTGCTCGTCAACTTTATGGTGGCTGTGATCAACGACTTGATGCCTCTCCTGCGCATCGTGTGGCCCTTTGTCATGGTCGTCGCCGCGTTCGCCGCATTCCTGGTCATCAATGGAGGCATCGTCGTGGGTACGTGACCTGGCCCTACACTTGTCTGGAGTGCCGTTGTATCTGCTTACGGTATCAGCGCAGGGGACAAGACCAACCACGAGGCTGGATTCCATGGAGCGCAAGTGCTCTACTTCATCTTCGTTGCGTCCACTGCGTTTGGTACGGGGCTGTTCACACCGTCACAAGTCGTCAGCTTCGCCGACTCGATTCGCCGCAACGCCAAGTCCATCTCCGGACTGCTCTTTCTCGTGGGGTGTGCCGCAGTGGTCGGGCTCGTGATCCATTTCTTTAGCCCAGTGCACAAGTTCATGCTCGCAGACAACCGTCACTACACCTTCTACGTGTGGCGGAAGCTCTTCCTCAAACACCACCTCGCCAAGTTCCTCCCGTTGTTGCTGTACGTCTTCCAGGCGTGGCGGTGCTACTCCGAGCTTCGTACGTTGCAATCAATCGCAGTGGGTGAATGGTTGCCTTCTTCTGATGATCGTGTGTGTGACTAGGTCGTGTGCGCACGCCTCTGTGGCTATTTGTCTTCAGTATCGCCACCATCCTCGTGCTGGTCCCGTCCCCACTTGTCGAGTACGTGTTACCATGTGACTAACCCAGTGAGTGGAACGGATTGCTCATCATATACTGTGCACGACAGGCCACGGTACTACATCATTCCGTTCGTTTTGCTCCACTTGCACACGCCTCCTGTAAGCATACGCGCTCGGTCGTTGGCTTCTCTGACCCACTAACCAACGACCACATACTATACTATGCAGCAATATGTGTGGCATCTTGGATCGACCATCGCCGCCTACGCATTTGTCAACTTTGCGACTGTGTGGGTGTTCCTCTACCGTCCATACGAATGGGTCGACGGCACCACTGCTCGCTTCATGTGGTAGGCACAAAAGATAGACATCCATTTTCGAATCGAGTGTAGCCTTGGACAAACTACCATCATGCAACGATCGACCACCGAGCCTCACGATGTGCCTACGCGACTCGAGCCGTTGCCTTGTCTACAGCATTCGCTGACTGCTTCTGTATCGGAGCCACGGTCGCCAGCAGATCCCCTTGCACGGGAAGCGACAGCGACATATCGTAGGTGACTTCAAACGGGTCTCTAGTCGTTCGGATCTCAAACTTGCTCAGCATCGCTGCGAGCGACATCTTCATCTCGAGCATCGCAAGCTTCATGCCGAGACACATGCGAGGCCCCGCATGGAATACAAGAAACTTGAACGGCGAGACGTTGATGATCTTGCCCGTCTCACGATCGATCCACCTCTCGGGCTTGAACTCGGCAGCGTCTTCTCCCCATAGCCACGGGAATCTCGCTGTCGCGTAGGTAGGGATCATCACACGGGTACCCTTAGGCACAAACGTGCCATCGCTCAGCACTGCATCTTTCATGGCCGTGCGAGCGTTCATCGGTGCTGCTGGATTGAGTCGCATGCTCTCACGTACCACCGCTTCCAAGTACACAAGCCTGGCTGCCTCCTCCATAGTGGGCACTCGCCACGCATCTGTAGTGGACACGAGGAAAGGAAGCTCGCGCTGAAGCTCCTCGATGATCTGTTGGTGAATCGAAGGATATCGGTTGATCATGAGGATGATCCAGTCCAAGCTCTGAGCTGTGGTGCCGCGGCCAGCCGCGATAAAGTTCAACGCCATGTCACGAATGACTGCCGGCGTGGACTCGTCGATGCTGTCTTCGCCCGTCTCCTCACCCTCATTCGCCTTCGAGAGGAAGAGTGAGATCAACGTCTTCTCGGTTGCCTCACCCTGGCGATGGCGATCCATCGACTCTTGGATGACCTGGTACATCGCGCTGTTGATTCGCTGCATGTCATCTGCGAGCTGCTTCTCGCTGCCGATGCGAAGCCACCGCTTGAGCTTCCATACAAACGTAGGCTGCTGTGCTCGCGACTGAATCACACGTGGGCAGCGAGAGAAGGCGCGATGAAACTCTGCGTTGAACAGACTGCCTGAGGCATCGTCTGTGCCTGCCGAATTGTTCAAACAGCCGAGACGGATGCCGAAACCAATGCGTGTGAACACGTCGGTCGTGAGCGCATCCATCAGATACTTGAGGTCGACGGTGATCGTGGCATCGCATGCCTCTTGCAGTCGCTGCACGAGTACGTGTGTATCGTCGATGATGGCACGCTCCATGATCTCGCGCATCATCGAATGGGAAAAAAGATGGCTGGCCGTCTTGCGCTGGTGGCGCCAAGCCGCACCGTCAAGTCCGAAGATACCGTTCTCGCCAAAGAAGTCCTGCACAAACTCGCGGATGATCGGTCCTTTCTCGAAGGTCTCAAACTGCTCCTTGAGTACGTCCTCGAAGTGCGACTGCTGCGTGAGCAAGATCACTGGTGGACGGCCGATCGCAGTGAACAGCCACGGCTTGCCATTCGATCGCATGGTCTCTTCAAGGAACCATTCGTGCACGCGGTTGCGATGCGTGCGTACGAGGTCCAGCGTGTTTCCCAGCAATGGTAGCGTCGAGGCTGGTCGCCACAGCGCCTTGTACTTGTAGCTGGTCCACACGCGAGTCAAGACGAAGTACCCGAGGGCGATCGTACTCAGCAGAAGCGCAGGGCTGGTCGTGAAATAGAACTGGAGGGCCATTGCGTTCGATCGAGTCAGTCGAAGAATGGACGATGGTGAGTCTAAGGAGTGCAGAATCTGAAGCAGGCCATGGTTGCCACCCTCATGCTGGGTGCAGTCAGTGTCTAGAGTACCCTGGTGACTCGAGCATGAAGAGATACGGCAATGTATCCTAGCATTGCACGTGCGTCATCACAGACTGAGTTGAACAGTCGTTCGTTGTGAGCTTTCTTCCGTCAATGAGAGCACCACAAGGATAGAGTACTGTAGAGAGACTGTCTGAGCGAGGCCTTTCGTCCCCACGACTCCGTGTGCAGCTGTAGCTAACGGTCTGCAAACATGAGTCGTCGAAGGAGCCGCGCGACAACCGCACTGTTTTTCTTCCATCATCACCCGACGAACGTTCATTTTCGGACAAATTTTTAACTGCAGACTTGAACACAGGTGTATGAAAAAAACGCATGAACCGACCACACACTCGCAGATTGACACTCTCTACAAGTCGCCCTTGGCGTGAATGACGTTGTCGCGCCACATGTGCGGGAACTCACGGGTGCCGGCGCTTCGAAGGCGAGTCGCGACGCGGCTTCGCTCCTGCGCGAAGTTGATTGGTACCAGCTCCTGCACGGCGTGGCACAGCGTCACGCTCGTTCGCAGCGGGCCTGCAGCGCTGATCTTGCGAGGCGCTTGGATGACCGCATTCTCGGCGATGCCGTCGCCACTCAGCTTCTTCTCGTGATCGAAGAGGAAGTACACCATCCTTGATCTATTCCTTGACGTCTCTCGCGGTGGCAGCAAATTGGAAAGTGGTGCTTTGCGATGTGGGAGAGGAGGAGTGTGGTGCTCGCTTTGAGCGAGAGGGGCGGCGTGCGCTCCTCGCGCGTCGGCGGGATGCGCCTCCGTTTGATGAGCCATCGTGACTTGAATCGCGACAGGTTGATGTGACGGGGCTGATCTCAAGGAGCCACGCCGCACATAGACGGAGCAACACACTAGGTTCGCATCCAAAAAGCGCGGCTGTTGGCGTACTTAGAGCGCATTTAAGTGGCTGATGCGAACTTAAGGTGCTTGCGCATTGCCGAGGCGACCGAACGGATGGATGATGCTCATCATGAGCGCAATGTGGTGCAGCTGCTGCGAGCAATCGCGACGGGATTATGGACAAACAGAAGATGCACGTGAATGCTCACAATCGCACACACAGCGCCCGGCGCGCTGGGTACAGTACTGTAGGTCGCAGCATGTGGCAGTAGCGCGTTTGCGCCGCCAGAGTTCAACTTCAACAGCCAGAGTTCAACGTCAGCAACGCCAAACCCACAGCACTTCGACACAAGCGCTGCCACGCATCAGCCGCTTCAACTTGTTGCAATGTCATCGCATCATAGCCTATAGCATCACAGCGTTTGACGAGGTTATTGTGGCAGTGTGACGGCACTGTTTTGGATATCTTGGGACGAGCATGGACTTCTGTGATGGGTGGTGACTCTCGCGACGGGTGATGGCTCACAGGGATCAGCCCGTTGGTCCCAGCGAACTGTGAGCACCGCAATATGAAGCGACCAGTCTGGATTGCAATGGCGGTGCTCGGTATCGATCTCGGCAAGTCAAATTGTGCAGTGGCGGTGAAAGCGAGTGACGGATCAAAAGTTCTCGTCGACACCGTTGAGCCAGTTGTAGCGCTCAGTTTTAAGGATGGATGGATCGTCGGCAAGGAGGCCCGTGACGCTGCACGAGCTGGGCGTGCGGATGTAGTGTGGGATCTCCTGGAGCTCCTGGGTTGGCGCATGAGTGATTTGACAGTGGCAAACGACGGAGTGGCCGTTTCGACTGGTTCAAGGACCTGCTGGCAAGGTGACCATCGAGTATCCATCGAAATCACCGCTGCAGCGAACCGTATTTAGCCCCGAGGAGATTGTTGCCGTGCTCTTAGCCTACATGCGGCGTCTAGCAGAGCACAAGGCTAACGAGCCTGTTGGCGAGGCGGTTGTGACCGTTCCAGTTAGCTTCAACCACACCCAGCGCCGGGCTCTCCGAGATGCGTGCACGATGGCAGGTATCAAGGTCAAGCGGTTCATTCTTGGTGCAACTGCCGCTGCGATCGCTCACATCAAGGAAACGACGAACGCGGAGGATGATGGTGGTCTTTTCCTAGTCATTGACATGGGAGCAGGATCCATCAACTTGTCGCTGGTGTCCCTACGCGCAGAGAACCACGTTGAAGTGAAAGCTGTGGCTGGCGATTCGACGTTGGGTGGTGTATCCCTCACAGAGCGAGTCCTTGATCACTTCTTCCAGGACTCTCGTCTGCGCAAAGTCGCGTCAAACACCAAGGAGCTACAGCGACTTCGACGAGCCAGTCAAATTAGCGAAGAAGATGCTGAGCACCTCAGAGAGTGCCACGGTTCAGCTCGAGCTCAGCTGTGGCCCATTCGAAGCCACGATCACGAGAGGCGAGTTCGATGTTGCTTGCTCGACGTGCTGGGAGCAACTGCGAGCGATGGTGAATCGTGTACTCCGTGACGGTCATTCCAGGATCGACGACGTCCACTCGATTCTTCTTTGCGGCGGATCGGTGGTCGTCCCCGCCCTTGAGGATCTGGTGAAGAGAATGTTTTCGCATGCAAAGGTGACAGTGAACGTGAAGGATCCTCTCCAGGCGAAAGGTGCAGCGATTCTGGCTGGGCCAACGGCCACCATCTCCCAGACAGTGAAGGTCGATGACGTCACGCCGCTGGCGTTCGGTGTTCAACGCCTTGGTGCAAAGGATGTGACCGTGTTGATACCTGCGAATGCCCGTCTTCCAACATCAGGCGACAACCTTTTCTTCGCTGGATGTCAGACGGCTGATCTGGTCTACCGCGTTATGGAGAGCCACACACTGGGCCAGCAGAAGTCGAGAGCCAAAAGCGATGATATGGTAGATGCCCACTGCGTCGGTACTGTTCGTGTACCGCGTGCAGCGATGCCGTCGATCTCGGCGGCGCAACTGGTTACGAAGCTCACGATTGCGATCGACGTGGACCTGGACCTCCAGCTGACCGTATCGACCACCGAGATGGCGTCGAAAGAGCAAAAGACGACTGTGCTCGTTGGTGATGATACGGTACTTCCTCGTGAATCAATGGAGCGCATGCGAATGGAGCTAGCGGGCACTTTTGGAGAGAACCTCGATGAAAACGGAGCACATACTGCCGAAAACGGAGACCACCCGTCCACAAACCCTGATGCATTCATGACGCACCATGGGAGCGATCTACCGGCAGTCAAAGCCCTAAAGGAGTATGCACTGGCTGTGCGTACTATGGCATCGGCAAACAAGATCGAAATTGAGCTCTCTGACACGGACAAACACCGCTTGACCGCCAAGGTCGACCACATCCTGGAATGGCTACATTCCACCGCCAGAAACTCCCAGCTCACCGCGACCGTAGGCACTGGCGAAGGCTCAGCAAATAGTGATTCACACGCTCACCAATTCCACAAAGATATGCTCTCGCAGTTGCAAGCCTTGCGACGCCTCGAGTGCTCCATCGCCGCGGCAAACGCCATCGCGCAGCTCCAAGACGCCGATCCATGATCAGGTCCAAAGCTTGATCCCTCATGGGCTATTGTTTTCCAGACAACAAGGTTTTATTCCTTCCTCAATTCTATTTGAGGGTTTTATCCCAGTCAGTTTGTTGTCGTTGTCATTGGGGAAGAAACGTGGCCCCGTCGCCAACCACCTTAAAGGACCGTGCCATTTTGACCGGGCGACGTCGCTCGATCGTGGATCTTCAGGTGCGCCCAATACCCCCATCGCATTCTCCTTGTCCCGCGGTGTCGATATCCGTTTCGTTTAATATCGTACGGTCCCTGGAAGTATCGAAAATCGCATCGTTTCTCCAGTCGTGACCATGGCGGAATCGACTGCCGCCGCTGCTGCTGCTACTGCTGCTGCTTCCCCTGCGTCTGCTGCGGCGCCCTCGGCGGTCGCACTCAAGGTGCGCACGCTGGACCAGAAGACGTACCCGATCGTGATCAGCAGCGACGCGTCGGTGCCGCAACTGAAAGAGATGATCGCGAGCGAGACAGGCGTGACTTTTTCTCGGCAACGGCTCATTTTCCGCGGCAAAGTGCTCAAAAACGACCAGCAAATCTCGGCGTATGCTCTGGAAGATGGCCACGTCTTGCACCTCGTTGTGCGGGCCAACGACGCCGTCGTGAATGACCAGCAGCCAACGCCAACGCCAACGCCAGCGCCGCCGTCAACAGCACCAACCCCACAACAGCCAACTGGAGCACGCCGCACGCGGCCAGCAGCAGCACCACGATCCAATAACGAGCCAGATCCAACGATTGGAGACGCACCACACAACCACGTCGTCTTGGGCGCGACATTCGCGTTGTCCGACGATGTACCGATGCCATTCCTCAGCTCAATGATCACCAACCTCATGAATTCGGTGGGCACCGCAGCAGCAAACGGTGAGCTGCAGCCGGACGACCCCATGCGAGCGCAGCACAACCGAGAAATGTTGCGGCGTCTGCGTCGGAGTCGAGAGGGCGGCACGCGGCGACGAGCGCGTGACGGCGGCGACGCCCCGGCTGGCGTTGGGGATCAACTACCAAGCAGCTCGTCCGTGCTTCGCGACTTTGCCGACAGTCAACTGCGCCGGCTTGGATCCTCGCTCACGGATCCAGGTATGCTGGCAATCGGATGTGAATGCCGAGGGGGGTCCGTACGACTAACCGTCGTATCATTTTATATGAACAGCATTCGCCATACCAGATATTCCAGCCCACCCAGTCGACCAGCAAGGTAGCGGTACGCTGACTCAAGATGATGAGCAGGTCGCCCGCCAGCTGCAACAGTTGCACGAGCATATCACTCGATTCGGACCTCGCCTGGAACGGCTGCCAGCGGCGTTGCAGGAAATCGCGTGGTACGCGCGACAGAATCAAGAAGCACCGCACGCGTTGGTCAGTGCGACCGTGCGGTCCATCGATTCATTGCAAAGTATCGGTGACTCCTCGTCGGCGATCGCCAGGTATGCGCGCCATGTCTTCCTCGCCAACTCACCAGAGATCCCACCGCCACATTTACGCATCGACGAGCGTGGAAACCTTCGAGCCTCGATGTCGTTCCCGATCATGGGGCTGCCTCGCCCACCTGCGCCACTGAGTCGGGAGAACCGGAGTGATCGCCAAGCTCGACGTGGAGGAGGGACCGCGACAAGCAGTACCAATCGCAATCAAGACGATGCGAATCCTGGTGTGCTCCGATCCATTTATCAGCGTGTTACGTCAGGGTTGCTGGGATCCAGAAACAACGACAACTCCGCTACGGGCAACCCGAGTGTGTCAGCACCTACCAGCGATCGCCCTGCCCGAGACGAAGGTGAGCTCGACGATGTGGATGTCGGCGGGTTCACCTTTTCAGCCGGCTCGGTGCCGTTCCACCCGATCTTTCCGCTGTCATTTTCCAGCGGCATCGTCATGCCTCCAGTCGAACGCCGACCAGATCGACCCGAATGGGATGTCGTGTCTCTATGGGAGCGCCTCGCACGCGACGCACGGTCCTCGACAGTCTTCGGCATCCTCCGTGGTGATCCTGTGAGCCTGTACGAGTTGATGCGGTCCATGGCGTCGTTGTTCATCTCCGGAACGTACATGCCGTCGCTGACGTCGATGGCGATTCGATTGTGGGCACGACGCTTCGTGATCGGAGTGCGACGGGCGCTTCGAAACGTGACATTCCCGTCCCCATTGTTGGAGCTACTTCCGGGCCGAGACCAGACGCGCTTCGTTGAGGATTTCACTCGTTCGCTCGACCCATTCATGCCCGAGCTTGTGGACCATATCCGGCGATCGAATGCGGCCAGTCAAGGAGACGCGTTCGGCCGCAGCTGCACCGATTTTCTCCGCGACATGGCCGCGCAGTTCATCGATCGAGTTCGCGCTTACGTCGATGACGATGGTGCCCACGGTACACGTCTTCTTGAAGGGATCCTCGTTGCACTCGATGTTGAAGCTGGCCTCGCGACCTATATCATCAGCCGACTGTACGAGTTCGCAACGCCCCTGGACCGTAGTCGCCGTGCGGCGCTAGACTCTGAAGACACCCCGGCGACTAAGCGTCAGCGAACTGAAGGGCCATAAGCAGAAGTGTTGATGGACGAATGAGCATCACACAGAGAAAACCAGGTTCGTTGAGATGGATCGATCTATCTAGCTAATCTATTCGACAAATTTGGGGTAGACGCGCTTATATAATGGCAGGCAGATGGTGTCGTGCTGCTTGACCGGCTTGTTGAAGACCGCCTTGAAGTCACCGTGGGTACCGAGCGACTCTTTGATGTGGCCCGTCATGCCGTGCTTGGTGTAGAGCTCGACGGGCTTGAACCAGCGCACGTCCTCGGGCTGGTGGAACATGTAGCGCACCACGGCCTTGCGCTTCTTGGTCTTGACGGGCGTGCCCGTGAGCACCACGCGCTTGAGCACCACGCGGTCCGGGTTCACGTTCATCAGCGTGCCTGTCGCGAGCAGCTCCAGGTCAAGGTTGTCACGGAACATGAGCACCGAGGCTGGCTGGTACGTCACCGGCGCGTACACCGAGGCGACGGCCCAGCCGGTCTGTGGGAAGAAGCGCTGGAACAAGTGCTGGTCGCTCTTGAGGCTCTGGTCCGAGTAGACCGGCTTGCCACCGTAGCGACGGAAGCCACAGTGGAAGACCACGGGTTCCTTGGACTTGAGTGGCTCGGTGAAGCTCGCGGCACGCTGCACAGAAAAGTTGAGCATCGACATGCGGTTCTCGTGCTTGAGCAGCGCGCCCAGGATCAATGGCCCGGCCTGGACACGGCGCTGGATCGGCTCGAGCGGCACGTTCTTGAGGTGCAGCGTCACGAACACACCCGACGCGATGTAGCTGCTCTCGTTGAACTGGGGCAGTACCGACGGCAGCGAGTCGACGTTCTGGGTCTCCATGCCTTCGTCCACCATCGCACTGCTGGCGATCGACGTGGCCCGCGACCGCGCCATGCTCTGCTTGCGACGCAGCTCCTTGAGCATCACCTGCTCGGCGTCCTTGCCACGCTTGAGCGCGAGGCGCTGGACCTGCGCAAAGTCTTCAAACTGGAACAGCCGCGCGTAGTCCATCGGCAGCGACTCCTTCGGGTCCCACAAACTCGTGCGCATGGATTTGAGTCCACGGAACCGCGCGAAGCGGATGCGCGCCGCCATGTCCACGGGTGCGTCCACCTCGTCCGGGAACTGATCGTTTTCATCCTCCTCGCGACGCTTCTCCTTGAGCGCCGCCATGTTTCGTTCACGCGTCGCGTCGTCCTCGTCGTCCATCGACATGTCGTCATCGTCGTCATCCTCGTTCTCTCCCATACTCTTGACGCTCTTGGTCTGACAGAAGGACTGGTCCACAGCATCGTGCTCTTGTTCTTCTTCATCATCATCATCATCATCATCATTGTCTCCTTCCTGCTCGTCCTCGTCCATGGCGTCGTCATCTCCATCCTCCTTCTCCTCGTCGTCACCATCACTGAGCCACGCCGACTGGTAGCTGCTCATGCCGTTCTTGGCCATGGTCTTTTCACTCTTGCGCTTCTCACGCTCAGCCTCGGCCAACTCTTCCTTGGTCGGCCACGTCTGCTCGGCCGCGAATGGATCGTACTCGGCTTCCATGCGCAAGTCCTCCTGCACGGTCGGGTCCGCCTGGGCAAGCACCACCGGCTCACCGACCGCCACCGCCTCCTCGTCGTTCATGTCCAACTTTTGGACCACGTCCGTGCTCTTGGTCTGGCCCTGCGTGATGTGGCTCAGCTGGAACGTGCCCACGTCCGTGATGTGGATGAGCTGGTTCACCGAGAGTGGCTTGCCGCGGATGTATCCACTCAGCTGCAGCGTACCGAGCATCGGGTTGTCCACACTGTGCGGCACAAAGTTGGACACCGTCGCCAGCATGTAGGACCGCGCCTCGCGCCAGTGGATCGTCTTGAGCGCCATGGTCATCACCGTGCGTGGCAACTGGTTGTTCAGGTTGTGGACAGCGACCTTGACGGCCTCGCCAAACTCGGTCTCGAAGAAACGCTGGCCCAGCTTCTTCAAATCAGCCTGCGCCTTGCCAGTGCACAGGTCCAGGCCCTGGATACAGCCGATCGTCGCTGGCTGGCCCTGTGCACGAATCGCCGAGATGATGCGGGCACCGGAGACGTTGAGCGCGCTGTCAATACCCTGGTGCACGGGCAAGACATACACGATAATATCCGCGACCTTGGCGGCATCCATCGCGACCAGGACGTCGTTGCCGCACTCGATGATGCACACCTTCTGCTTGTGCTGCGCGAAGACGCCGACCGTGCAGTTGCGCAGCGCGTGCGCGACCGGCTCTTCGATCTGCGACGCGCCTTCCAAGATGGACGCCTTGATCTCACCGAGGTTGGCCAGCTCGCCCAGTGCGATCAGAGCGATGGTCTTTGGCGGACCGAGGCTGCTACCCGAGCCAAAGCGGCGCTGGAGCAGCAGGTCATCGCGCTTCTTCTCGCGCGTCTGCTTCTGCTTGAGCACGCGCATGGCCTTGTTGCTGGCCTGCATGCTGTGGCTGGACGCGGCGCTGGCAGTTTTGACTTTGTCAATCTTGCCGCCCTGTAGCTTGGTGAGCGTGGTCTTCGTCGCATGCTTGCCGGTCTTGTGCTTCTTGTTGGCCTGCTTGAGAGGGCCCGAGCGGTGGTGGTGTCCGCCTGCCATCGTGGAGCTCGGCGTCGTTTCGAAGTCGCGAAGATGACAAGCAAATGCTGGCTTTGCGCGTTCGCAGCGCTCACCAACCAGTGGAACATGGCTTCCCCAAGGTGCAATTCATTTTGCAATTCAAATGAGCGCATCGATGCAACTATTGGCTGAAATTCCGCGCACAGGAAATAGTGACCCCCCCAGGGTAGGAGGTATTATTTCGTGGTCCACCAAAAGACAAAACACCACCACCGACATGAGTGGCGGCGATGATGAAAGCGGGGCTGCTCCCTACGGCGGCGTGCACACGCAGCGTTTCCTGGATAAATATGGCGTCGACAAGCTCGCGCAGCAATGGCAGTTGTCGCCGCACGTGGTCTCGACGCTTGAATCCATCAAGATCCAGTCGTTCTTCCCCGTGCAAGCCATCGCGATCCCCAAACTTCTCGACCGATCCAACGACCGTATCACTGACATCTGCATCAACGCGCCCACGGGCAGCGGCAAAACGCTCGTGTACATCGTGCCCATCGTGCAACGCTTGCTCTCGCGGGTCGTGTGCCGCATACGTGCGCTGATCGTGCTGCCAAGTCGAGATTTAGCGATCCAAGTGCACCAAATCGTGTCGCAATTCTGTGCGAAGACACCGCTCCAATGCGGACTGGCAATCGGCCAGTCCAACTTTACGGCCGAGCAGGCGGCGCTTGTGGGCCGCACGGTCGGCGACGGTCTCTCCAAGGGCAGCGCTGGTGTATTGGATGGCGGACAGAGCCTGGTGGATATCCTGGTGGCGACGCCAGGTCGTCTAGTGGACCACCTCGAGCAGACGCCAGGCTTCACGCTGCAGCACCTGCAGTTTCTGGTCGTGGATGAAGCCGACCGACTGCTGAACCAGTCGTACCAGGACTGGATCGCCAAGATCTACGCCAGCATCTTCAATGGCCAGGACGTGGAAGAGAGCGAAGAGCGACAGCGCCCTCAAAAGACCCCGTCTCAGCCGCACCAGACACCACGCTCCGTGATGACTCTGCGACGCCAGGATTCGATCAATCGCCGTCGAGTGCGCACGCCACTCACCCGCGTTCTGTTGTCCGCGACGCTGACCAGAAACCCACGCAAGCTTGCGTCCATCGGCATGAGCAACGCCGAGCTGACCAAAATCGGCCGCATTGATGATCCGCTGGCTGATAACGCACTGGTCGGCGAGGATGCGCACAGTGACAGTGATGGGGATGATGACCACCACCACCACAATGAAGGCGGCGTGGCAGCAGACAAGGAGCACGACGCCAAGCACGAGGACCACGCCAAGGACAAGATGTACTCGACGCCGACGAATCTGGACGAGTACGTGATCGAGTGCGACACTGGCTCCAAGCCACTCGTGCTGCTCGAGATTCTCAACGACTACAAGGTGTCTGGCCTGTCAATCGTGTTCACCTCGTCGGTCAACTCTACCCACCGCCTCGCGCGTCTGTTGCAGCTGCATGCAGCACAGCCAGAGCGCGTGCGTGAGTACTCGAGCAGCCTCACGCAGAAGCAGCGAACGGCACTCGTGGCTGACTGCAAGCAGAGCAAAGTGGACGTCGTGGTGTGCTCTGATGCGATGGCGCGCGGTATGGATATCGAGAACGTGGCCAACGTGATCAACTACGACGTGCCGTCCTACGTCAAGACCTACATCCACCGTGTGGGCCGAACAGCGCGTGCTGGCCGCCACGGCCGCTGTGTCACGCTCGTCAAGATGGGCCAGATGAAGGGGATGCTGCGCATGCTCAAGAAGGCCGAGAGCAAGAAACTCATCCCATACAAACTCAACGAGGACCACATGAAGACGCTCGTGCCTCGCTACACCAAGGCACTGCAGGAGCTCAAGGAAACTCTCGACGCTGAGAAAGAAGGCAAGCTCGGTGCGACGTCCACGCTGCGTCGTGATGGACAACAACGAAACGCTGCCACTAAACCCAAGGTCTCCAGTGTACTGGAAGCAGATGCCGACAAGGAGCTCCACGAGTGCGAGCGCAAGCGTGTCTTTGCGATGCTCTACGACCAGATTGACAAGACCATCACGGCGCGTGGTGCCACGCAGAAACAGCGTACCCAATAGAGGCTTGATCACTTGATTATTCTATGCGTCCTCGTTGTCCACTGTCTTGCTGCGCTTCGCGTCTACGTCATCCGAGGCATCCTCAGCCCGGGGCGTCTTGGGGCGGCGGTGATGGTCCTCCAATTCCGCTCGCTCCTTGGCCATTTGCTGACCACGCATGTGGTACTTGTGGCCCTTGGACCGCAGGTGCAGTTCCCACTGGGACTTGCCCACAAACTTTCGGTTGCCACAGATCGCACACACATTCTCCACGTACTTGTCAGCATTCGAGAGCGCTGTGTACTTGTCTGGCTCGGCTTCTTGCAGTGTTTTGTGGTTGGGGATCGACTGGCCGTTGAGGAATGCACTTGCGATCTCAATTGCCGGCGTAGCGACCTGGTCCATCCACTGCGAGACGTCGCTACTGTCCACTTGGTACACGGGGATGTTGCGCGTGGCGAAGCGATTGCGGATCCACGAGAGCTGCCGCTTGGCGTACTGCCGCGTAGCGACATTGAGCAGCTCAATACACTCCTTCAGCTTGGCCTCGACCTCGGCGTCTCGCTGTCGCTTGACGTCATCACTCTCCGTCTCGGTCTCTACCAGCTTCTGACGAGCCTCCAGTGCATCCAAATACGGAGCAAACTCCTTGTATCCTATCGCCTGTAGGATACCCACGGTGTGGTCCTCGTCCACCTCGCCGTCGCTGTCGCGGTCGTCTGCCACAGCAGAAGACCGAGGCGGGTGGAGACGGACCTGGGCACGCAGCCGTCGGATCTCGTCCACGAGTCCAGCATCCATCATATTGTCCACACGCTTGGCCAGGCGTTGAGCTAGGACGCTCTTGTTGCAGTGGATCCACAGGGCGCATGCGTCGAAGCACTTCTCCGTGTTCTGCTTGGCAGCCTCCTGGCGAGCGATGTGCTCACTGTGTGGGATGCCAGTCTGGTAAAACACCTCGAGGCTGCGTCGCACGCGCCGCGTCTGGTTCACATGCCAGCGGCTCGCCATCACAGGGTCCACTGCACGCAGCTTGTTGCAGATCTCTTCAGGTGTATCAGCGTCCTAGGGTCCCAGATATCAGAACAACGTTCCTGTAGAATCCTACAGGTACACAATTGCCCACGTACATCAATCTGTGGGGCGTCAGGGCGCACAGGGATGTCATCGAGTAGCTGTGCCTTCCACAGGATCGACTGCGTGTAGTACATGGTGCCACCTACGATGATAGGCACTTTGCCTCGTGCGAGGATATCGTCAATCGCATGCAGTGCGCGCCGCTTAAAGTCGTTGACATCGCAGCGTCCTGAGGGCTCAATGATGTCCAGGAGGTGGTGCGGAATTCCTTCCTTCTCGCTCTCGGTGATCTTGGCCGTCGCAATGTCCAGGCCACGGTACATCTGATGATTGCATGGATGGATGGATGGATGGATGGATGGATTGGCACCATCGTGAGCTCTTCGTGATCGATTGGAGCAGAGCGGTTTAAAGATTTACAAGAACCGCACCTGCATGGCATCCGAATTGACGATCTCGCCACCGACAGCCTTGGCGAGGTCGATTGAGAGCTTGGTCTTGCCGGCGCCCGTAGAGCCGACAATCACCAGCACCTTGCGCAGCGATGCTGCAGCCATTTTTTGCAATTTTGTGAGTGTGATTGGGTAGGAATATTCATGGTGTGGACCACATTAATATTGAGCAACATTTTTGGGGGCTGTCTATAACGAATGATTCTTCTTGCTGGCTTTGGTGACGAGGAAGTCGGCGATGCTCGTGAGTTTGTCGCACTCTAGATCACTCAGAGCTGGAATTGGTTCAGTGGGTCGTTCTCCGTGGCTGGTGGTGTCGGTGGCGTCAAGTGCATCGTCCTCGGTTGGCGTGGCCTCGTTCTGTCGTGGAAGTCTCCTCACTCCAAACACTGCGAGACTCGGCTGGTTGAATGCCTTGCCGAGTGTCTTGGATGAGATGTGGAGCACGCAGATCGGTACCTTGTGGAGTCGACAGAGCACTGGGATGTGGCCAAAGACACCGACACTCACGTCCGGGTTATTTGCAAACACAACGACACGCAACTGTCGTGCTATAATCAGTCGTGCGACGTGCTTGACACCCCGGATGATGTACGGTTTGATTGCTGGATGACTCGCCATGGGCTCGACGATCTCCTTCTTGATGCGATCCACCACAATGTCGCGCTCTTCCTTGACGATCTCTTCGTACTGGGACAGCAGCCACGGCCTTGAAACCGCATCAACTGGCCTCATCTTTGCATACTTGCTGTTGGTATCGCTCTTGGTCGGTTTCAGCTGCTGAGCGAGCGGCTTCTTTGCCTCGTGCGCTGGCCGTAGGTCGACATTCGCCTTCCGCTTGCCCATTTTCGATGGTGGTGCACCGCGGCCATAACCAAATAGGCAACTGAGAAATGATTGGCTAAACTTCCATCTCAAAAATGCTGATTCTGACCCTCTGATCCGCGGACCGCGGGATAGGGTTTCAAATGAATGTGGAAATTTGGCCTGGTTGGCTATTTTTCCAGTTTCGCCTGGAAGTCGGTTTGGGAGTGACGTGCCACACACATCAGCAACCCTCCCAACAACCACCACGAGAAGCGAACGAATGGGGCGATTTCTCGGCGGCGCGTCGCCACGCGCGAGCGATTCCACGACCTCTCGACGTGGCCACACGTACGAGCCTGTGCCCGACCGTACGCCCAACGCGCTGCAAGAGAATGGACTCGAAATGGAGCACGAACACGACGACAATGACGCCGTGAGGTTGAACGCTGGCGGCGCGAACAGTTCCGACCACGTCGACAGTGACACAGAACAAGATGACGCAGCACGACTACCGCCTCCTCCTCCTGCCTCACAGCCACAGATCGACGCTGTGGTGGCGCCACAGCAGCAGCAAGAGACCACACGCGTGGAGGCTGCATCTACAGTACCACAACAAGAACGCGTCGACAGGAAAGACGACACGCCAACGAGCCCGCGCCGCAGCGCAGACGCTGACAATAGCAGTAATGCCGACGGTAACCAGCGTGAGCGCTCCGCCAGTAGAGATTCCCTCGCCGTGGCACCGACAGAGACGGAGGAGACGAACGAGGCGGTGGACGATGAATCCATCCATGTGCGTGTACTGGATCTGAACGGCAAGCACTTTAACATCACGTGTCGCCTGGACTGGCTCGTGTCCGAGTTCAAGGAGAAGGTGGCCGAGAGCACCGAAGTGGCGATCGCCTCGCAGCGGCTGATCTACCGTGGCCGCGTCCTGGAAGATGACAAAATACTCGATGATTACAAGCTCGAAGACGGCCACACGATCCACCTCTTTGTGCGGATGAACCACACGCCCGAGCCTGAGCCAGCGATCGCCGAGGCGTCGTCCACGACCGCCACCCCCGGGGGCCACGTGGGTCGCTTCGAGGATGGCGTCACCATCGTCCACATCACCAGTGACACCATTTCTTCGGCAGTGTTTCCATCGGATTCGGCGCGACGAGTGGACCCGCTGATGCTCGACTCCCCGCTGGGCAACTGTGCGCGTCGTGTCAAGCTCTGGAGCTCCTTCCTGCTCATCATCTACACGATGAAAGTGATGGGCCAGTTCGCGCTGCTGGCGAACGACCAGCAAATGCGAGCGGAAGAAGGCAACAAGGACGACGCCAACAAGGACCGGTACTACGACCGCTATGATTACCCACCGTACTACAACCAGGACCCGACCGTGAGCGCGATCGAGCTCATGATCCACGCGTTTGGCGTGTACGTGGGCTGCGTCGGGTTCAAGGCAGCGCATGATACCGACATTCGGCCCATTCGATTCTACTGTCGCGGCATCGTGTGGCTCGCGATCTTGACCATCGCCGAGCAGATCTTCGTGACCTACCAGATCTCCAATTCGGACTACCCGGAGACGAGAATACAATACCCGTACGGGCCAGCCGCGCCGTCGAAAGAAGACATCGTCTCGGCCAATATCTTCCAGACCATCATGCTCGTGGTGATGTGGATCATTGCGATTCACCACTCGTACGCCCACCAGGCAGAGGTCTCTCGCTACAACGAGTTGTTCGCGGCTGCCGCCATGAACGCCATGCCGCCAGCCCACTTACCTGAGGTCGTCTAAGCAAAAACAGCGTAGATTTCGTCGTTGACTCAGAATATGGAAATATCCGTGTTTAAAAACATTGTGTGCAAGTTGAAGACCACGAAACGGCGTGAGAAGCGTCAAGCTAAGAATGGCTCATGTGACTCCCACTCCCACCTCACTTTTCTCGTTTCCAGCCTTGGAGCGCAGAAGTTTCATCGCATTCACGGTCCTCGCATTGCCAGGCTGCTCATACCGCGCTCGGCCACACGGCTCGCGATGGCCTCCTCCGACTTTGATGACATCTTTGGCGACCTCAAGGAGGACCAGCACTTTTCAGCATCGCTCACCACGGCTGACTTTGATGACGACGCCATCTTTGGCGACGCGCCGTCGAAACCGAGCGAGGTGGCCAAGCCGCCACCGGCAGCGGCTGCTCCACCTCCTCCTGCTTCTGTACAGCCACCGTCAGCCCAGGATCAGGACGAGTTCCTCTCCTGGCTCGACGATGGACCACCAGCTAGTACGAGTAGTACTACTACTGCTAGCACGATTGCCGCATCGCCCCCTGCACCACCAGTGGCCGCAGTGACCACGACGAAGCCACCAACACCACCAAAGCCAGCGGCCTCCATGTCGTCGATCGACCTAGGCGATGGCGACGACGATGACTTCCTGGTCACCATGGCACCGACCTCAAGCGGTAGTCGTCACGCAAGCAACGACTCGCTCGCGAGTCCTAGCGCCGGTGCAGTACAGCCCATGCCACCATCGGTGATCCCTGTGCACGTCACACACGTCGCTGCAGCACCCCCAGCCTTCCAGTCAAACCATACAACGACAATCGCACTCGATGACGACGATGACGACGACCTCGAAAAGATCATCGCGCAGGCCAAGGCGCAGGCACGCAAGTCTGGCTCGCGTGAGAGCAGCAACTCGTCACTCCAGATCAAGAGCCGAAGCCACCAGCATGCCCACACGTCACAGTATGACACTGCCACACTCACCAAGCAGTACGTGGCGACTGGTGCTGTCTCGATGCCACCTGCGCGCGTGTCGATGTGGCAGCACGCGCTGGCTCGCCTCGGCGGCTGTGACACGGCTTCTATTTCCATGTACGCTGTGCAGACCACGCCGCTGGAGCTGCCCAACCAGCAAGTGCTGCGCAAGGACATCGAGACGATGTGCACGACCATCTTCTCCAGCCAGCTCCACGCTGAGACCATGAGCGCGTCGTCATCCCACGACTCGGTCGAAGCCACACGCCTCTTGTTCATCGACAACGCGGAGATCTTGGTCACGTACCTATGCAAGAAGCTGCACCTCACAGAGTACCCACCAGGATTCGCGTTCGCGTTCGGTCCGGCGCTCGCCGCATCTGGCAACGACCCACTGCGCATCGATCTCATCGCCACCATGCAGGCTGCCTGCCAGCAGGTACTGCCTCACTTGGCCAAGCAGATCTCACCGCAGCAGGTCGCCGAGGCGCGGCGTTCGCTTCTCAAGTTGCTGCTGCTCTATCATGCACCAGCGATCGCGTTCCATCTCGACCAGTACTTCCACCAGTGGAACACCGATGACGCTACCATCCCCGACTCGTGGTTGTCGTCACTATTCGAGAGTGACAACTACCGAGACGGGTTTGACTGCCTGATCAAAGTCTGGGACTGTTGCCTTCTGCTGGACGTGAGCGCTGACGCCAAGCTCAGTAGCACCAAGGCGTTCCCATCGTCCACAGCGTGCTTCATCATCGTGCACTTGATCGCCAAGGCTGATAAGAAGCTGCTCAAGATGGAGGGCGACCAGTTGAAGCACTGCATGGCGCAGACGCTGCGTGAGACGCTGCAGGACAAGAGCGACCCACTGATTCTCGGAGTCCAGCGTCTGATCCACGCCACTCCTCCCAGCGTCTGCATCAAGCTACGCGACGCCGGGCTCATCACCACGCCTTTCCCTTCAGCTGTCTCTGCGGCTACCGCTGCTGACACTGCGGTCGCAAATAAGGACAACAAGGCAATGGCGTTCCTCACAGCGTCCACCAACGGGGTCAAGCAGGTGGGCAGCATGATGCTCATCGACATGCCCACCAAGTTGCTCACGACGGTGGTCCCAATCAAGTTCCCATCCTCCTCCTCCTCCTCCTCGTCGGCTGGGGCTGGCGCCAAGGACCATAGGGCGAACGAGGAGTTCTTCACACAGCTCATGCGTGAGTCGACGCCGTCGTCGGCCGTGTGTGTGACGATGAGTGCGAACGACGTCATCCCCGAGGTCTTCCGCTCCTTCCAAGCGCCTCAGGCGGATGCCACACTGCGGTACTTTATCATCGACTGCCGCGCAAGTGAAGAGACCCGTCAGGGCCAGATCCCCACGGCGTTCCACTTCGACCCGAACGCCGTCACCAACCCGAGTGTGCTGGACACGGTCCTCGCGACACTCAACCCATTGAAGAGCACAGTCCATTTTTGTGTGATGGGCCAAGGGTACGGCCAGATCGCCGACGACCTTCGCCAGTTCCTAGCGTCGTCACCATCGTCTTCGGCCTCCAACTCATTGAATGAGCTCCCGTTCTTCCTCAAGGATGACTTCCTCGAGTCGTTTGCGCGTGATGTCTCACGTGTAAACGCCGCGGTCTTGTTCTTGGCCAAGCGAGGCTTCCCACACGTGAGTGTGATGGAAGGAGGCTACGCCGCAGCGCACAACACACTCGCTCGCTCTAGCAATGAAGGGTACTCGGTGGCCGACCTGATCGACCACGACGCACCGCAATGCTCGCTGTGCCAGCACCGCCGCAAGTCGTCCTTCTCACGCGGAGACAGCCGCTCGTCGATGACAGTGGAGGAGACGGCATCTGCATCGTCCAGCCGTGGTAACTCGGCGGCTATGCTGCCCAAACCACTCACTCCTCGGCTGAGCAGCTCCAGTTGTGGCGAGCTAGATGCCAAGACACTGTTCGACGGCCACTCGAGTCCATCGGGCACGGGCAGCTCCTACTTCTCCAGCTTTGCTGGCGCTCTCAAGACTGGCAGTAAAGCCATGGGCATGATGAATCCGACGGCCGTTCCAGGCACCAAGTGGCTCATGGGCAAGAAGCCGTCTGGCTCGACACCGTCGTCACCGGTTCCTGCTTCTGAGGGCAGCTCAGCAGCCAAGACTTCTAGCGGTCTACGAAACTTTGGCATGCTCAAGAGTTCGCTGTCCTACCTTGGATCTGAGAGTCTAGACATGCTCAAGAAGGCAGAGCCTGTCGGACTCAAGAGCATGTTCAGCACGTCGTCGTCTCCGAATGTCAAGAGTGCCGTGCCGGCCCATGTCACGTCCTCGAGTGGTAGTGGCTCGCTGCCTCGTGCATCGTCGTTCACACGTGCGGATGAAGACGTGTTCTCAATCGATGACGACGACGAAGAGGAGCAGGATGACTTTGTCGGTGGCGGCCGCAGTAGTCGCTCCTCCTCGTCGTCGTCACTGGGCCACCGCACTGATTCGTTTTCAAATGGCAGCAGCAGCGACGCATCGACCGTCGTGCTCCACACGGTCGGGCAGGGCAAGATCCACGAGCTGACCAAGGGCCAGCGTGTCAGCCGCACGCAGATGCTGCCGTTCATGGCGTCTACTTTCTTCTCTGCGTACAAGAAGAGGATGCCACCAGCCAGCAACCCGACAGGCAGGGCGAGTATGCTTCCTCGCCGCCTGGTGGTCGCCGAGAACCACGTGATCATCCTCAAGGCCGAGCGTAATATGGAGGATGTGTACTGCGTCAAGAGCTGCCACTCGCTGAGCCACCTCGCGCGCATGACGTGCCTCAAGAAGAACGCGCTGATGGTGACCATGTACTACAAGTGGAAGGCCCCGCATTCGGGCGAGATCCTGGAAAAGAAGAACGCGTACGAGGTCCAGCAGCGCGACGAGTTTATCAAAGTGGTCAAGACCGCCATGGAGAAGATGTAGACTGGCTGGCCAGTGGCTGCCTAATCTCCTTGCTCCCTACACTATGTGAATGCACGTTCAGTACAACACCCTAGACTCTACTATAATGGACAGTGGCCTGCACAGCGAGTGTCATTGAGCACGCAGTGCTAAACATAGTGCCCTAGCACTCAGCCTCGGCGTTCTGAGGATGGCAGTGCAATGTGTGGGATGCCTAGGCGTACGCGCGGCCAGCAGTGAAAGAGCGAGTCGATAGATCCACAAGTCATGGCGGAGAAGAAGCGCGAGTCGCAGGCGTCCAAGATCGATGAAGTGGCGCGCAACCAGATCTGGCGCGAGCGTCTACGTGCCGAGTATGAGTCCGAGAGTGCGCTCACGCCGTTCCAGCTTAATCCAAAGACCTGTACGTGGACAGTTGATAGAGTCAATCCTTGAAGTCCTGATGGTTCAATGTCTACTGCCATGAGCAGTGAGCTCGGTCGCGATCAAGCCGACGATGACACACCCGGCCGACTTTGCCACAATCCACGACGACCCAGAGACCGAGAAGATCGGTAGGTAATCAGCACGACGGAGACAACGGATCAGAGGACTCACTCATGACGTGGGTGGGACCTGTCAGCGGCCAAGCTCAAGGACCACTTGAAGAAACCACAGGAGCGAAGTTCCATGCCGATGACCGAGGCGCAGCGCATCGGGTATGCCTAGCGAATGCTTGGTCCATTGCATGTCCCATGGCTGATGGTGGATGCTGGTGGGGACAATAGGTGGCTCCACGAGATGGCAGAGAAGGGGATTCGTGCCGACATGCAGAAGCGCATGTTCAAAGGCCGCGGGAGGTGAGTCACATACTCTATCCGGATAGGTTCGGTTGGCTGTGATGGCAACTGACCACTCGGCGGTGGTTGGTCTAGCTGCGACGTGACCCAGTTTGCCGATACGTACTGCACGATGGCAGGGTGCAGTCCGTTCGCAGACAAGTCGACACGGTAAACGCAGCGTCGGGGCGGAGCTCGCTTCCTAATCTATTAAGCAACTCTGGTGTACACGCGTGGGCATTCCTCCTGGCCGCAAATATACCTACTACTTCTCCGCCGCAGAATGCGTTGCGTATGCAATCCCGCGGGAGCCCACGTTCCTGGACGCTGGGCTCACTGTTCGAGGCTCTTGGGATAGTCCATCTTGCTGGTGTCGCTATTGTACTCGAATGCGGAAGCACTGGTATGGCGGCTGACCGGCAGCTCACTCCTCACTCGCGATTCATTCATTGGAGCTTGTCGTTGCCGACGGCACCTCTGAGCGCTCCGAATTCGTCGAGCTGGGAGCGACAGGCTTCTGTGTCGCGAGCAGCATCTCGAGTGTTGGAGACCAGTCCGGATCTCGACCGGCCTGGGTGGCGATTTCGTCAAGTGCCGCCAGCTGCGATCGGAGGTCCTCGATATGAGATAGCACCACACGCCGGTGGCCCTTCTTGACGCGCATATCGATCAGGTCGTCTTCATCGATCGTCGCGACGCCACGCAGCGTGTCGAATCCGTCCTTCTCGAAGTTGCGCGCGTACTCGTCCATATTCAGCGACTTGAGCCACGTTCTCACCGAGTCGAAATCTAGACACGAATACATGTCAGTAAACCACAGCGCAGGACAAGTGGGACTAAAGCTGAACGCACCACGACCGCGAGCACGGACACTGACAGGCCGATCCACTTCTTCGTCACTTCTCGCGTTCGCACCGAAGGAGTGCTGGTTGGATTCCGAGGCGCTCTCACACTTCGAGTACTCATCGTTGCCTTCTTCCCACGCCTGTAACCGGGATGCCAGCGTGCTGTGACCAGCCTCGAACGCGCAGCGCGATGGTGACTTTGCAGTCTACCCAAGTCCAAAACTGGTGAGTTCCTCATCGTCCTTGCTGCAGAAAAGAAGAGCCGACGCACCAGCGTCAGCGACATGAACTGGGATGCGTCCTGGGTATTTCGAATCAGCCACAGCGCACAGTCCTTGTGTCCACCAAGTGCGGTGCAGTGCAGCGCGTTGCGACCAAACTGCCGTCCACCACGTCAGATCACATCGTTCAAGAACGCCACGGCACTTTGCAAACACCGTACCTTGTCCGCGTCCGTCCAGACCGCAAAATGCTCGCCCAGCAGTTTCAGCGTAGACAAGTGGCCTTGCTCTGCCGCCCAGTGCATCGCGTTCTTGCCATTCTGTTTATTAGTATCGCACAGCGACAGTGAGCGTGGTTGCCTGGTACAAAATCCATACGACTTCATGGGTATCGCACCTTGTCCCGCATGTACCGCAGCGGGTAGGCGCGATTGATGTCCGCGATGATGCGGCGCAGCTCTTCTTCATCGCCTTCTTCAGCGGCGTGGACAAACGTCTGCGACGTCTCGTACCAGCTCTTGAGAAACTGGACGCACTTGTTCTTTTGCTTGTCCTTGGCGAGCTGGTAGGCACTCTTGTTGTCCTTATTCCACCAAAACATTCCTCTCAATTAATATTGCAACAGCACATGAAACCAGGCGATGAACCACGTACGTAGCTGGTGATGTGCACGTCGATGCCCTTCATGCACAGGTACTGCACGACCTCGTTTCTCCCTTTCAACGCCGCCCAGTGCAAGCACGTGCTGCCATACTGATTCCAAATACAAAGAGTAAGTGCATCGATTCAATGGAGCATCACATCGTACACGTACCTCGTCGATCGCGTTGATATCAATCGGGTTGCGGCATTCCTCCAGCAGGTACCGGACCACATCTAAGTGTCCATTGATCGCCGCCGAGCAATGCGCGAGACGCCCGTACTTGTCGGGGATATCCAATGGCACGCCGTGTTCCACGAGCAACTGCACGACCTCCAAGTGGCCGTAGAACGCGGCGTAATGCAGCGCAGTCTGCTCTTCCTGTTCCACAATCACATGATCGCATGTGAGTATCCCCCATCGCCATCGCCATCGCCATTCCCGCGCCATGGTGTTGCCATTGAGGAACGTACGTCATCGACTGTCGCTGTCTTGATCCCCGTGCATTCCAGCATCATCTGCACGACCGAGAGCTGACCGGACGCGGCCGCGCCGTGGAGCGCAGTGCACCCATGCTGTGAGTGGGGGACATCATATGCAGTACGGATGAGTGGAAAGCCCCGTCTGCATGATGGAGAGCTATGGAACGAGACCTGATTCTTGTAGTTCACGTCGGCGTTGAGCTCGTCGATGAGGTAGGTGACCTCCTGGAGCTTGCCGCGGTGTGCCTTGCACACCAGCACGTCGCCGAGCGTGTAGTTCTCCAGCACCGTGTTGCCCGCGGCGCCCATGTTCACGTGAACGCGGCTCATCGCGTCGATCGCCAGCATCTTGAGGTCTGTGCGTGCCTTGCGTGTTGCTCGTTCCTTTTCTTCCCTCCCACACGGGTGTACCATGTTTTCGGTACGATTGCTCCATTCGGTGGCACGAAGGTTGACTGAACACATCCCTCGGTAGCCATGATGCCCAATGTGACGCGAAGGTATGATCTTGGACAGTTTGAAATCGTTCGAACTAAGCAGCAGTACCAAAGATGCTCTACAAAGTACGACCGCATCAAGCAAAATGTGTCTCTTGGGGATCAAGCACGGAAGCAGATCCCATCCCATTGCCGATTGACTGCCGCCTCTCCTACTCGCTGTTGCGGCGCGTCCACCATACTCTCAGAGGCGAGGAGAACGCTGGTAGTCAATCCTGTCGAAGCGAGCATGGGCGCCGGGGCGTCCTCAGCCGATAAAGAGGTACGTAGCATGAAACGTGGATGGTTGAAGAGCTTACAGGACCACACTGACGATCACGCCACTCTGTAGATTGTAGTGGGCGACATCGTCACCGTCAAGCTACCAAACCACGAGACGCGCGTCATTGGCGTACGAGGACGCCAGGATTTGATGATCATACGATGCTCGTCTCACATTCGTAACATTTTATAGGTGGTGACGATCATGCATGACCTGACGTGCACGGTGCAAGTGTCGGCACACGAAACTCTCGATCAAATTCCTCGCGCTGACGTGCGACGGATCGCATCATGGAGCGAAATCGAAGTCGGGGATATCGTCAAAGTCAAAGAAGAAGGATCGAAGCTCTATTATGAAGCGAACGTGATCTCGCGCAATGAAGACGGCACCTTCAAAGTCAAGTTTAGCGAAGACGAAGTCGAGGATGATGTCACTGCAGATCGCATGCTGAAGCTCATGTCCGGGCGGCTCGAGCAGAAAGAATGGATGATGTATAAGGAGGAATGATCACCTTTGAACGAGCTCGAGCACACTGTATCATAGACCCCAAGTTGCAAAGAGCGAGATCGACGAAACACTGCAAACCGTACCATATCCATGCCATGACTTGGATGCAACTACCCTCGCTATATAGACTCGGCTAGTTTGAGCAATGACAGGTAGCCTCCAACAGGACTCGCGATAGTCGAACCGAAATTCGAGGCCATCCATGCTTGGAGCTTGTGTTCTATCTGCTCGAGGGTGTCTTGTCGTGACAGTTCCACGGGCCCAAGCACGCCAACTTCCTGAGTGATGGTATCCACCGAGCCATCTTCGGTTGGCTGCTCCATGGCCACGACGATCGGATCCCGCAGTGTGATTCGAACGAGTGCAGATTCAGTGTTGGGTAACAATGTGGTGAGGATCCACTGGCGCTGGAGAGCGTAGTGCAGCAAATCTACAGAGACGATCATGAGTCATTCACTGTACAGAGGGTGAGGGCATCATGGTAAGCCTACCATCCAGTAATGAGGATGCGACTCCTCGTAGACGAAGCTTGGCGTCCGAGCCATGATAGATCTCGCTCGAGAGCCACTGGGAGAGCTCGCGATGGAGTGGGTTGTGGAAAACGCCTTTCTCTTCGAGCAGAGAAACTGTCTGAGCCATTGCATCCGGCACAATCGTGCTGTGCGCCAATTGCCACGCCAGCACTTTCTCCTTCATGACCTGGATGCGACGTTGCTTGATCTCCAGGTCTTTCTTCTTCTGCTCTTTTACTCGCATGGCCTCATTTGCCTTGTCTTCGAGCTCACGATCGACGCGAGCAGCCTCTGCTTTGTTTCCTTCGAGTAGCTTATGCTCATGGATGATGTTGCTCATCTCCATCTCCTCCTTGACCTCAGCCAGCGCCTGTGCAAGCGTCTTGGACACCAAGACATTGAGTAGTGGCTTGACTTCCACATCAAAATTGAACAAGCGATCGGATTCTTCGATCTGTGTGGAGACAACGTGAGTTACCGAGCCCACAAGTAACCAGCATGGGGTGGGTGCTCTACAGACCTGGGTACCCGAGTCGACACCGACTTTGGGGCGCTCAAACCTGCCGTCGGCGGTCACCACTCTCATCTTTGGCGTGACGCATCGCACAAACTCGTCGGTCTGGCTGAATCTATCGTGGCCTGCAACTTGAGGCTTGTGCTCGACCAGGTTCTCCTCTAGCGAGATCTGTGAATCTGTTTGTGTACTTGCGTGAGTGGGACTCCTGCTCGTACTCGAATCCAGCCTGCTGAGCTTACGTACATGCATACGCCGTCCCCCTGTGTGCTGTGTAGAGGCTATCCTTGTGCTTCGATAGAGACGACTTTGTGCGCCGTGTCTTCGGCTTCTCGTGGTTGTTGTTTCGAGGCGATATCATTGCTTGCTGAGGACAAGGAATTAGCCGGGACCCCTTCTCACGCCCTCCTCCAAACTGTGTTCACTCACTGGAGCGAAGACGCTTCCTCTCACGATGCGCGGGTCGTGCATGATGTTTGGTGGCGGAGGTTTACTACGGTGTGCGCGGAGGAGCTTGCGTCGTTAGGTATGCGTAGACCAGGCAGACAGATAGAGAGTCCTCCCTACCTAGGTAGCCCTTGAAGCGCGTGTCCACCATCGACTCGCTGCGCCTTGGAGCGATTCGTCTGCACGGCTCTCGGCTTGGACGAGTACGAGTACTTGAGCTCATCGCCAGCATTCATCGTGTCACGGTGGCTTCAACTCAAGTCGAGCCCTGCCACACTAAGTGCGCACCGGGGCAAAAGGTCGCGACGGTTCACCGCCAATGCCTATT
Organism: Pythium chondricola; assembly: GCA_023337575.1. Classification (NCBI taxonomy): domain Eukaryota; phylum Oomycota; class Peronosporomycetes; order Pythiales; family Pythiaceae; genus Pythium; species Pythium chondricola. The sequence goes on from JAADXF010000019.1 coordinate 87,459, forward strand.
GTGAGGTGCATAAGAGAATGGATGCCTCGTCGACAACTCTGTGACCACAGCATTGGCCTTATGCGCATAGTGTTTGCAGAAGGAGGACTGAAGCGATACGCATTGACGTTGGTGATGGCATTCCTCGCTGCGAATGAAGCATGTCGACTTCAACTCGCATCCATGATTAGGCTAGTCCACTACAGAGCCAGCTGAAAAAACCGGTACAAAAGTGGTTGTACCGTTGTATTCAGACCCAGAGTGATGGTCCCCGTGTTCACTGCGATTCTCTCAACTCCAAGCACCGCGCGAAATTGCTGCCCGTCTTCGCCTGCGGAAGCGTATCGCTTGGAGCACGCACGGAGGCGATGGCGATCTACTACTGCCTCATCGCCAACAAGAACTGCCCCCTCGCCGAGCACAGCAATGGCGGCGAGAAGAAGATGAGCGAGATCGCGCAGAAGCTGCTCAAGAAACTCAATTACGACGAGAGCTCGTTTGAGAGCGTCGAATGTGATGGCAAGACCTACAGCTACCGCGTGGACGACGAGATCGTGTACGTCTGCGTCACGGACGAAAGCTTTGGCAAGAGGTGCGTTTACATGCAGTGAAGCAGGAGGCGATACGCCATGTTAACTCAGAGCCGTGGTGTATTCTAGCTCGGCCGCGCTGTTTCTCAAGCATATCAACCAGCTCTTTGACAACCAGTTTGGGATTCGAGGGAAAATGACCAAGCTGAAACTCGACATGAACCGCGATTTCGCGCCGACGCTGAGAACGCAGGTGGAGCTGTATTCGTCGGAGAAGGGAGCAGAGAAACTGCAAGCACTGAAGAAGGACCTCGTCGCCGTCAAGGACAACATGCATAAGAACATCAGTACGTTAGGCATTGTGCTAGTACCGATTATGCTGGTATGCATGATGACTCATGGTGTGTGTCTTCGGCCTCAGGCAAGGTGCTGGAACGAGGAGACAAGATCGAGCTACTGGTAGACAAGACGGAGCAACTCAAGTGCGTACTGATACACTGGTAAACAAGGCACGGATGCACCTCTGACCATCGACGGTGTGTACACTGAACAGCTCGCAGTCTGCTGCGTTTGCGCAGTCCAGCAAGAGCCTGCGGCAGCATTTGTGGTGGCAGAATGTCAAGATGATGATCGCGATCGGGCTCTTGGTGGCGGTACGTGAATGTGTACCTGTGTGGAGTATGGTAGCGATGGCAACCTGATCAATCCCTTGTTATGGCTGGCTTGCAGTGCTTTCTCGCACTCTTCGTGCTCTACGTGAAGAAGCAGATATCGTGATTATATAGAGTTCACCGGTGTTGCTCTCGTGAATGTGTTCGCAGAGCTTTATCGCTTGACGACGAGTTTTCGAAAGGGCTGCACCCCTCACCGATACAGTAGCAGGAGGGAGACTGACGGTCTTCATATCCGTC